>JADGJL010000008.1:43806-187486 GCA_027600665.1 Irineochytrium annulatum
TCTTCAAGCTTCTCATAATTAAAAGTAACTTCAGTTGCATCTTTTGAAGGCAGCCAATAAGTGGCACCCGTATGCTCAGCTAATTTTCGTCCGCCTGAAATATGATCGGCATGCAGGTGTGTATCCAGTGTGTGTTTAATTTGTACTCCTTGCTCTCTTGCAAACTGTTCAAACACTTCCGTCATCCGCAGGGTGTCAATCACTGCGGCTTCTCCCCCCGAAATAACCATATAAGACAAACAGCCTTTCCCAACTCTTACGAACTGAAACAATGAACCTCCATCCTTCAATTCGCCAACTTTGACGGGTTCCAGATGTTCACTCCATGATTTCATGCCGCCTTCAAGGTAATAGACGTTGCTTCTGCCAGCTTCAACAATTTGTTCTGCCACAAATTTGGAAGAGCCTTCCTTTGCACATACAACAAGCAATTTTTTTCCATCAGGAATCTTGTCGAGTGCATCATCAACGCCGTCTAACAGATCAAAATAAGGAATGTTCACGATATCTACACCGTATCCTTCAATCTTCCAATCGTTGAAATCTGTTTCATTCCGAACATCAAGGATAAATATTTCTTCTTTAGCCAAGACAATAGTAGTTAGTTCCTTTGCCGTCATTGTTCTTAATTCCATTGCTAGTTTCCCCTTTCATCCTGCAAGCTCATTAGAACGACAATGTAACATTGGCATCCTTCGCAAAATCTAGAAAAGTGACTGCTCCGCCGACCTCAATCCCATCGATAAAGTCTTCTTTGGTCAGGTTCATTACATCCATCGTCATTTGACAAGCTATAATTTTGACTCCCAACTCCTGAGCCATTTCTACGAGCTGTGGAATAGATGGAACATTTGCATTTGTAAAGCCTTCAGCAATATGTTCAGCTCCTGCCGGGAGAGGCAGCTGGTGATGGGCTTGCTTATGAATCAAGTTTAATCCTTCAAATGTGAAGAAAATGGCAACCTCTGCTTCAGTTGCTGCTGAAGCGGTAGCAATATTAAACACTTTGTATGCATCGAACATCCCACCATTGCTTGCAATAATAGCCACTTTTGTACTCATTGTTATTACCTCCGATTTTTTAATTGTTATTTATTTTTCTGTTGGCCCTGTCCAGCCAGTCATGCCTGGCTCTACATTATTTACTTTTTTGAATCCTTTTTCGGTAAGAAATTGACAAGCCAGATCACTACGGTTGCCGGTTCGGCATACAACATAAATATCATCTTCCTGATTAAGCTCCTGGATTCGGTTCTCGAGTTCACCAAGCGGAATAGAAATGGCTCCCGCAATTCGATTAAATGCATATTCAGCAGGTTCACGTACGTCCAGTACAGTCACCTTCTCATGATCTGCAAGTTTGATCTGTAATTCATCAGTTGAAATGACATATGGATGTTTCTTCTCTTCTTTGGTTTCGGTCGCACTCGCTTTGCGAACATAATGTTTAAGAACGTCATTATCCTCTAATGTTCCCAGATAATGATGACCTGTATTTTTGGCCCAGCCTTGGATGTCAATGAGAGAACCCTTATCTGTAGCTTGTATTTCAATAACTTGACCAGCATCAAGTTGATCGATAGCCTTTTTCGTTCTTACGATCGGCATAGGACACGCAAGCCCCTTGCAATCAATGGTTTGATCTACTTTAATTTCGGACACTGTAACAACCTCCTCCAATATGATTATGAATAAGACAAGCATTAGAACAGAGCAACGAATGATATGTTTTTCTTCAGAAATGGCTCTGCACTCCGTTATAAACAGGAGATTAACTATAATACGTATACCCCTATGGGTATAATACAAAGATCATTTGTTTTTGTCAACACTTCACTAGATAGGAGATATCACTTAAATTCTGGAATAAAGGTTCTGAATATAAAAAAAACCAACCACTTAGGTGGTTGGCTAATCTCTACTCCGATATTCTGAAAAAAGCTGTCACATTTAGTTTTACAAATCGATATAACTGACAGCAATTGAACCAGGACCTGTGTGCGAGCCAATAACACACCCGCCCTCAATAAGAATAATATCTTTAAAGTGATTCGTTTGCATCAGAGATGCATACAGTTTATCCGTCATTTTCTCTGCAAAGGTTTGAGCGATAATAAGTACGTTTGGACAAATCTCATCTTTACGGCTAACAATTTTTTGTACAACTCCGTCCAGAGCCTTTTCCATTTTCCCGCGATACTTCCGAATAGAGCGCACTTCTCCCTGAATAATATTCAGCACAGGACGGACTTTAAGGACATTCCCGATCAAATGCTGTAAACTGCTCACTCGTCCACCCTTATACAGATAATCCAGACGGTCCACGAATACCTCAATATTAACCTTCTCTCGTACATTCTCAATATCCTTGATCACTTGTTCAAGCGAACAACCCTCTTCAAGTGCCCTTGCCGCACGTACCACCAGCATGGCATAGCTTGCAGACAGATGCATGGAATCCACGATATGAACCTGCCCATGCGGTAGCTCGGAAGCTGCGAAATGTGCATTCTGGTTAGTGGAAGACACCTTGGATGACATGCTGATATATAAGATTTGTTTGCCTTCTTTGAGTGATTTTTCAAAATAATGAATGAAATCGGCTGGAGATGGCGCAGCTGTTTTGGGAATGATGCCCTCTTCATCTGAGCGACGATACAATTCTCCAGTCATGATATCTATATTATCTTTGTAGGATTGAGCGCCCATAACGACATATAAAGGTACAACGCTGATATCGTACTGGTCGAGCAGTTCCTTTGATAAATCTGAAGTGCTATCCACCATTAATTTAATGTTCGAAGGCATTTTCATAGCTGCATCCGTCCAATCTCTTCGTATTTTGTGAAAATATAAAAACTTAAATTATCATTTGATATAAAAGTATATCACTTTATGGTGTGAGTCAACTTTCCTGTGAGAAGCACAGAAAAGTTGATGCCGATATCTCCGTATGTCCTTCAATTCATCTGGGGACTAATATGATTAACCAGATCCGTAAGTCTGGCTGTAAATTCTTCAACCATTATAGGGATAGGCTCATTCACTTTTGTAATTCTACCCAGTATGGGTTTGTTATCGGAGCCGAGTTGTTGGATTGGAACCGTGACCAATTGTTCCTTATAGGTGGAGGCCAAAGCATTAACGATAAAATCGGGAGCAATTGTAATCGCACTGCCCTTAACAACCATCTGACCCAACGCATCAGTGTTATTCGTAATTAGAGATATTCGATTGCCAGCACTTGCAGACATCAGATCATGGGCAATATTTTCGATATGTTCATCTTTATATAGAACAAACACTTCGTTCTCCAAGGTTTCTGGAGATATCATTTTGAAAAAACGCAGTGGTGAGCTTGTATTCATAATGATTACAGCACTGCCCTCAACGATCGGGAACCATTCAAACGTAGAATTTTGTTGACTTTTACTGTAGGATAATAAACCCATGTTCGCGTAACCTTCCTGTACTTGCTTCATGACGGTCTGAGTATCTCCTTCAATCATCTGCACCTTAAGCGCCGGATAACTTTGCATTAGCTCTAACGTTGCCTGAACGACTTGCGGAACAAAACCGGGAATGGTTGCAATCGTAATGCTCTCCATATGATCTTCCTTTAACATGAGCAATTCTTGCTGCATACTGTCTATATTTTTTAAAATAGCTGCTGCATGTTTCAGGATCAACTCCCCTTCTGTTGTCGGAGAAACGCCCTTTTTGGTGCGGTGAAAAATGATGGTATCCATCTCTTCTTCAAGCTGTTTGATGGATTGGCTGATTGTTGGCACGGTTAGATGATGTACACTTGCTACCTTGGTAAATGAACCGAATTGTGCAGCAGATATTAGATATTGAAGCTGGGAAATATTCATCTCATTCTTCCTATCCTTAATTAATTGTTTAGGATACTAAAATATTATTAAATATATTTTATGCTTATAATCAAGTATGATTTGTCTAAGGAGGTCGATAGTATGCGTAGTATTCGAAGTTTTCTTGTAGAATTGTTGCTCAAAATGACGAAAAGAAAAATGAATGTACATGAATTTATGGAAGAACGTAGAAAGAGTAATAGCGTCCCCTATGAAGTCCCTGTGAAGCTTAAACACAAATACAATATTACCAAGGATCAGAGCCTCCCCGTAGATACTTATATTATGAAATCCAACACTCAATTTGATGAACGGATTGTTCTATATTTGCCTGGCGGAGGATACGTTGAGCAGCCACTGACATGGCACTGGCATTTCCTGAATCAATTGACGGAGCAATTAAATTGTACGGTGTATGCATCAGTGTATCCAAAAGCGCCAAACTATCAGTGTAGGGATGCAATTGCATGTGTGTTGAACATCTATCAGCATATCTTGAAAATAACCAAACCGCAAAATATCACCATTATGGGTGATTCTGCGGGCGGTGGCCTTACGCTGGCCTTTGCGCAATATTTGGCAGAACAAGGGTTACCTCAGCCCAAGGATATCATTCTGTTATCCCCATGGCTTGACATTACATTGAGCAGTCCCGAGGTCATTGCAATGATTGATGATGAGCCAATGCTAAACTGGGACATGCTTGTTGAAGCTGGTAAATTATATGCAGGTGAACTGCCACTCTCTCACTACTTGGTCAGCCCGCTTCATGGCGAGATCAAAGACCTGGGTAAAATCTCCCTGTTTATCGGGACCCATGAATTTTTCCTTCCGGATGCACGTAAATTCAAAGAAAAAGCGGCCCGGCAATCTGTAGATATCAATTATATCGAGTATCTAAAAATGAATCACGTATTCCCGGTATTCCCCATCCCTGAAGCCAAAAAGGCGCTAAAACAAATTATAGATATTATTAAAAGTTAGAACTGCTGGAATAGCATTTCGGCTGTGATCGTTTCATTATAATTAGCGGCCTTCTATAGGCTCCCACCCATTCCCCTGCTCAATGGCCTACATACAATACATTAGACTAATGAACAGGAGTGATGTGATATGACATTTTTACCTCCTTTTGGACCTGGCGGAGGGTTTGGTGGACCTGGGTTTCCCGGAGGACCTGGGGGACCAGGAGGACCCGGTGGAATGCCTGGTCCGCCATCGTTCCCCGGTGGTGGAGGCGGTGGACCACAAGGCGTGCAAGCACCTACCGGGCCGCCACCATCATTCATTCCACAGCAACCCGCATCGTTATTTGCAGTTGATCCAAGAGCCATATCTGGCTGTCTGTTTCGTTACACATATATTTGGCCGGATCGTGGTCCCGGCTTCTGGATGTACCCGGTATTTGTAGGTAGAAATTCGGTGGCTGGGTTCCGCTGGAATGGCTTCTTCTGGTTATACACCGGCATTGATCTGCAGCGAATCAGCTCGTTTAGCTGTTTCTAGAAGAAATCCCCCTGTATACGGATTAATCCGCATACAGGGGGATTTAATTTATGAACTAATTAGCTGTCTAAAGCAACTTAATCAGCTTTTCCAGCTCATCTACCAGACTTTTTGCAAGTTCAAAATTAGTATCTTTCAGAGCCATTTCGATTTTCATTTCAACAGACTTTTTCTTTTGTTCCGTTTCAAGATAGTCTTCATTAAAATGACTCGTATATATCATCTCTCTAAATTCTTGAATACTCATTTTAGTAATCGTCTTGTCCTCGATAATCAAAACATAATCCATACCATTTACAACCGAATAGAAATCGTGAGAAATCATGAGAATCGCACCTTTGTAGTCCTCAATAGCTTTCTCCAATGCGATTTGGCTATAGATGTCCAAATGGCTTGTCGGTTCGTCAAGAAGCAATACGCTCGCTTGACTGGCAGCAACTTTAGCCAATTGGAGCATGTTTTTTTCTCCACCAGATAAAGACTCTATCTTCTGATCAAGGATTTCTCCTTCGAAGCCATAGTGCACAAGATGCGATCTAATCTCATCATACGTTTGAAAACCGGCATCAATAAAGTCATTTAGTATGGTATTCGAATCCTTAAGCATTTCACCTTGAAACTGAGATAAATAAGCCACTGTAGCATCAGCATTTATTTCAATGGAATCCTGATTGTTTTGGAAGATTTCACGGAGTAAGGTCGTTTTTCCGGTACCGTTTGGACCGATCAGGGCTACTTTATCTGTCGATTTGATCTCAAAGTTCACATGGTCCAAAAGCAACTCGTCAAAGGAAACGCTATAGTTATTGACGTTAACCACAACGGTGTCTTCTATTTCCTTTTCGATGCCAAAACGGATATTCGGCTGCATGATATCGACAAAGGGCTCTTTAATTCGACGTGCTTCCAAGCGCTCTTGAAACCTGACTCTGGCTTTTAACGCTCTGCCTCTCGAGGCTTCCGAATTATAAGTGGCGATCTCTCTAAGATTGTCAATGATGTGATCGTATCTCTCAATTTCTTCAGCTTCAGCAACTGCAATTTCTTGTAACTCGATCTTCGTCTGAAGCAGCGAGAAGTTATAGTCGATGTATCGCCCATCAAACTCTTGGATCTCCGTGTTTTCAAGGTGTATTATTTTATTGAAACAATGATTTAATAGATAGCGATTGTGCGTAACAACGAGCAGCATACCTTTGTGGGTATTAATCAATTTTTTAAGTGCGTTCAGGTTTTCAAAGTCTAAAAATACATCGGGTTCGTCCATGATCATTAAGTCTGGACGATTCAGCATTTCCTTCATTACTTGAATAAGTTTGAATTCCCCGCCGCTTAATTCGGATACATCAAGATCTTTTAGCTTCATGAGGTTAGCCAGATTTAGCTGTTTATTAATGGTGTTTTCGAAATTATCCCCGTCCATGGCTTGGAAGGCATCCAAAGCCAATTGAACTTTATCCATCAGCGAATCCATATCCGATGTAGTTGCCATTTCCGCATAAAGGGCTGTGATTTCATCTTGTATCTTGATGAATTCTTCTCCGATATATTCAAAAACAGTCATTTCTTTCGTGTTATCGACTTGCGAGAACTGACTCACATACCCGATTTTGCAATCGGGGTCTATCTCTAACTTGCCATCGAACAAATATCTTTCCGGATCCATCAATATATCGATCAGTGTACTTTTCCCACTGCCACTTGTTCCTATGAAAGCACAATGTTGTGCCTCTTCAAGCGTAAATGAAATGTCTTGATATAGTTCCTTTTGCGGGAACGAGAAGGATAGGTTATCAACTTTTATCATCATGTTACCTTTCTTTATACCTAAATTGGTGATCATCATTAAATAATTTGTCGAACACAGACTTTTAGAGTAACACTGTTTACCACCAAGCACAATCCATTTGTAGCCCTTCCTCTCACTCCCAGATTCGAATACTTTCTATATGTTCACCTCAATTGAATAAAACTTAACATGAATATGGCTCCCGTTTTCTCACCTGTAACCTATATGTATATACAAATTTAGATTTAGTCTTCATTTCCCTCTTCAATGTTACGATAAATAGTATGGGGTTATACAAATAAACCATATTGCTTTATTACATCCAAGGGGGAGCAGAACGTGAGACAGACTCGCAAAAAAAAGATGGATTTAAGGTTCAAGCTGTATTTAATCATTCTGGTTCCACTACTGACCATGGGCGGTCTAATCATGTGGACCACGATCGATTCCAGTAAAAATGCGTCACTAATGACCATGCAGCATAACAATCAACAGTTGGCAGTGAATACTGCCTCTCAACTAGGCAAGGAATCTGAATTACTCAAGACATTATCCTCTACTGCTTCAGAGGAGAGCAGCGAATACAAAAGTCTTAGAGACGAACTTGTTAAAGTTAGGCTTCAATCGGGAGCCTTATATGTTTATATGTATGAAAAAACGTCGGACGGATGGATCTACACTGTGGATGGAGCGGATTGGGACGATACGGAATATAGCCCATACGGGACTGCCATGGAATTCAACCCCCAGATTCAGGAACGTTTAGTAAGCGGTGAAGTCGTGACAACAGGTATTGTAGACGATCCAACCTGGGGACAGCTACTGTCCTCTTTTACACCAATCAAGGATTCACAAGGTGCGATTATTGGCTATTTGGGCATCGATATATCTGCTGGAGCGGTGAATCAAGTCTCCTCGATCTCCGTGAATAATGCCTATCGAACCATTATACCGATTTTCGCGGTTGTATTGATTCTATCGCTGGTCATGATGTTATTGGTGGTAAGAGGTATCCTCAGACAAGTACGGGATATTAAGTCAAGTCTGGAACAGGTTGCGGATGGGAATCTCAAAGTAGTATCCACACATATGACCAACGATCAGCTCGGTGACATCAGTGATCTGATTAACGTCATGGTTGCCCAATTGACAAACATCCTGATGGGAATACAACAAGGTTCGAATACGCTGCAGCAGTCCTCGGCCAATATTGCGGAAACGGCTCAGACGAATCAGCGTCAGACTGAAGAACTCTCCAGAGCAATCGAGGAAATTGCTATAGGCTCCATGAAACAGGCAGAAGAAACCGAACATTCCGTCCAGCATTCGGAGAATCTCGGCAAAATTATGGATGAAGTAGGTTCTTACGTGCAACAGTTTACTCATACTTCAGAGCAGCTGTCTGCCGTACAAGTACAAGTTACACGTGAACATGAGGTTCTGCTTGAGAAAGGCCGGGAGAATGCCAAGCGAGTTGAGCATCAGCAGGAAATTTCCAGGTCCCTAACCACTCAATCGGAACTCGCATCCTCCATTAGTGGACAAATCCACAACATCCTGAAACAAACCCAGATCCTATCGCTAAATGCTTCAATCGAGGCAGCTCGTGCTGGTGAGGCAGGTAAAGGTTTTGCGGTCGTTGCTGGTGAAATGGGAATGCTTGCTCAACAGTCCGAACGTTCCATCCAGGAGATTGATGTGATTCTGAGTTCATTTGTCCAAGAAACCCACCGGATGGGCAGTCATTTTGAAGCGAACATGGTGGCGGTCAAGGAACAGGAAGCACAGATCGCGGATTGCCTTCAGGCGTTCCGACAGGTTAGCCAATTATCGACTGAAGTGCATGAGCTTGCTCAGCGTTTGGAAAACCGGACGATGGATATGCATTCCATTCGACAGGAGGTGGAACAGCACCTGAGCTATATCGCGTCTGCAACCGAGGAAACTTCAGCCATGGCTGAAGAAGTCACGGCCAGTGCTGTGGAGCAGCAGCGATCCGCGAGTGAACTGTCGGACATCTCCGGGCAGCTCGCTGGCCTTGCTGGCAACCTCAAATCCTATTCCGATCAATTTCAGATTGAGGTCACTAAATCAAATCCCCCAACGTAATAGGAGTTTTGTCACGTTGACTAATTAAGGATTCCTCATTTATAATTCGGACATCGAAAGTCAGGCAGAATACTGCTTGCCAGGTAAGACTGAACTATAGATATGTAAACAAAACTCAACCGTGAAAGATGTGAGTAATTATGAGTAAACAAAAGGTATACTACGGTAAGGATATCGAGGTCATGTTTAATTCGGATGTCTGCATTCATTCCGGTATTTGCGTAAAGGGCCTCCCTGCTGTGTTTGATTTGAGCAAGCGTCCTTGGGTTGATCCTGATGGTGAGACTTCGGAGGCCATTGCCCGTCATATCGACACATGTCCAAGCGGAGCATTGACGTACAAGCTTCTGAACGATGAAGACTCAACAAAGAAAGAGGATGAACATGCATAATGTAGAACATGAAGTTGCCAATAAGAGATTTCTTATTCATGATAACGGCGACATTGCTGCGGTAATGACGTATGTAATTTCAAGTCCAGAACTATACATTATTGATCACACATTGGTTGAAAATGCATACCGGGGACAAGGGCTTGGGGATGAACTTATCAAAGCTATGGTTGAATATGCGCGGGAAAATGGTATTAAGATTTTACCTTTATGCCCTTTTGCCAAGGGACGTTTCGAACGTATCTCCGAATATGCGGATGTTCTCCATCAATAAAACTAACTTTCTCCGCTGAATTTCATGTGGCTAACCAATGTAATGGTTAATTATTGGCGAATTCCGATACTCCCGCCACACAACAATTAAAAAGCGTCTATATCATTCAGAACATGATATAGACGCTTTTTACGTTTCCTGCTTATACGTTATCGCTTAAACCAACGATTGTTTCGAACGGTCGCAACACCAGTGGCAGCATGCCACTCTCATAGTTGGTAAGCCAGATCTCCGAGAAGTTGAGGCCAAGCTCATCTTCCTCAAGCTCCACGATATGTTCGGTTAGATTGATGACAACCAGCACCTGTTGGTCTGCCAGTGTACGTGTATATGCATATACACTCGGATGATCCGGCATAAGAAGTTCATAGATACCGTAAGTCAACGTATCGTGTTTTTTTCGCAGCTGAATCATTCGTTTATAAAAGTGAAGGATGGAACGTGGTTCCTGAAGTTGTTTCTCTACATTAATATTGACGTAGTTGTTATTCACTTTTAACCATGGCGTACCGGTAGTAAACCCGGCCTCTTTGGACGAAGACCACTGCATCGGCGTTCTGGAATTATCACGACTGGAAGCCCAGATGATGTTCATAATCTCTTCATGAGACATCCCCTCTTCACTTTTAATCTGATACATATTCCGATCGGCGATGTCGTTATAATCTTCTATGGAAGGGTAAGCCACGTTGGTCATGCCTATTTCTTGCCCTTGATATATGAAAGGTGTGCCTTGCATGAAGAAGTACATGGCACCAAGCGCAGTGGCACTTTCATACCAATACGCACTGTCATTTCCCCAAGATGAAACTTTGCGGGGCTGATCATGATTTTCAATAAACAATGCATTCCAACCGACGTTTTCCAGGGATTTCTGCCACTTGGTCAAGACGTTTTTCAATTTGGGGATATCCAGTTCTCTGTCCGTACTGTTTTTCCAAAGGTCTAGATGTTCGAATTGGAAAACCATATTAAATTTCCCTCTGACTTCACAGATCCAATCCAGCAGATCTTCCTGGTCCTCTACCTTTACTCCGTTCGCTTCCCCAACAGCCACGACGTCATATCTGGACAATGTATTCTCTTTCATTTCTTGCAGATAACTCTGGATTCCCTTCACATTCATATGTTTTTCAAAAGAAGAGATGTATTTGAAGCCTTCTTTAACAGGCATGTCCAAGAGGCCCTCTTCCTTGTGAATATGGCTAATGGCATCCACACGGAACCCATCAATCCCTTTATCCAGCCACCAATTCATCATTTCATATATGGATTTACGAACATCTTTATTAGCCCAATTCAAATCCGGTTGTTTTTTGGAGAACAGATGGAGATAGTACTGTCCGGAGACTTCATCATATTCCCAGGCAGAACCGCCAAAGATGCTCTCCCAGTTATTCGGTTCCTCTCCGTTCTTCCCATCTCGCCAGATGTACCAGTCTCGTTTGGGGTTATCCAGCGAAGTTCTGGATTCAATAAACCACGGGTGTTCGTCACTTGTATGATTAATCACCAAGTCCATAATAAGTTTCATGCCACGGTGATGCACTTCATGCAGTAATTGGTCAAAGTCTGCCATCGTGCCGAATTCATCCATAATGGAACAATAATCACTGATATCATAACCATTATCATCGTTGGGTGACTTATACATTGGGCAGATCCAGATCAGATCAATACCGAGATCTTGGATATAATCCAGCTTGGATATGATCCCCTGAATATCACCAACACCATCTCCGTTGGAATCCATAAAACTTCTCGGATAGATTTGATAGGCTACTGCTTCTTTCCACCATACTCTTTTCATTGAATATAATCCTTCTTTCTTGAGAACTGACAATTATATAACATATTACGTAGTATGCTTTAATTATGAATAAGGTACATTCTTGCTTCATATGGGCGTAATATGCTCTCGGAGAGCTCACCTGTATAATTGGATATCAAAAGCTGATTGGACTTTGTTAAATGCTCCTGAAGAGAAAGTTCGGTTGTATCCCCCTCGAAATTGCACACCACCAGAATCGTAGTACCATTCAACGTGCGGGTATAGGCAAACACGTCTGGGTTTTCTGGAAAGATCAGCTCATAATCACCATATACAATGACTTCATGGTCTTTTCTAAGTTGAATCAACTTCCGGTAATAATGGAATATGGATGCGGGGTTATTCAAACTTTGCTCGGCATGGATATGCTTATAATTCGGATTTACCTTAATCCAGGGTTCCCCTCGTGTAAAACCTGCGTTATCAGAAGTATCCCACTGCATGGGTGTTCGTGCGTTATCGCGGCCCTTGGCGTAGATCGACTCCATCACGCTGCTTTCAGGATAACCTCTCCCCATTCTTTCCTTATAAAAGTTCAGCAATTCAATATCTCGATAATCCTCAATCGCATATTGTACATTCGTCATACCCAATTCTTCACCCTGATAAATATAAGGCGTGCCTTGCATGCCATGAAGAAGGGTAGCCAACATTTTAGCCGATTCGATCCTGAATTCGCCATCGTTCCCCCAACGTGAGACAATTCGGGGCAGATCGTGGTTGTTCCAGAACAAACTGTTCCAGGCTTCGCCCCCTAGCTCCGTCTGCCATTTGGACAGCACTTTTTTCAATTCCAACACATCCAAAGGTTTAAGAGCCCACTTTCCTTTGCCTTCTTGTTCATCCAGACTGATGTGTTCAAATTGGAATACCATTGAAAACTCGCTGCCGTCCGGGTTGCTGTACAGTTTGGCGATTTCCGGAGTGGCGCCCCATGTCTCACCTACGGTCAGAAGGTCTTCCGCGTTTTGGAACGTCTCCTTGCTTAGTTCCCTGATATATTTATGCAGATTCGGTCCGTTGCCCGTAATCTTTGCATCCGGTTCTTTGCCAATTAAGTCGATAACGTCAAGTCGGAAACCACCAACACCCTTGTCGATCCACCAATTGATCATGTTGTATATCTCCTGCCGGACTTTCGGGTTTTCCCAGTTGAGATCTGGCTGTTTGACGGAAAATAGATGTAAATAATATTGCCCGATCTCAGGCACCCATTCCCAAGCTGAACCACCGAAGGTTGACCCCAAGTCGTTCGGAGCCGTTCCTTCAACACCATCTCTCCAGACGTAATAGTCATGGTACGGATTGTCTTTGCCTTTTTTGGCTTCTTGGAACCAGGGGTGTTCATCCGATGTATGGTTCAACACCAGATCCATGATGATCCGAATATCTCGTTTCTTCGCTTCAAGAATTAACGTTTCCATATCTTCCAAAGACCCAAACATCGGATCAATATCCTGATAATCTGAAATATCATAACCGTAATCATCCTGAGGGGACTTGCACACAGGTGATAACCAGATCGCACCAATGCCGAGTTCCTGCAAATAATCCAATCGGGATACAATGCCCTTCAAGTCGCCGATGCCATCTCCGTTACTATCTTGAAAACTCCGTGGATATATTTGATACACAACGGTTTCTTTCCACCATTTTTTATTTTCCATGTTCATTGAACCTCCTTAACGTTATTCTTTGACCGATCCGACGACAATACCAGTCACAAAGTACTTTTGCAGTAACGGATAAATCAGCAACAGCGGGATAACAGCAACTACGATTTTGGCTGCGTTCAGGTTTTTGTTCGAAATTTCAGTCAGGTTGCTGAGCTCGCTGGAATTCGTACCGGCTTGAAGCAAATCGGCAATATTCACGTTAAGGGATTGAATATAGGTCATTAGCGGATAATTGCTGACTTTGGTCATATAGATCAGACCGCTGAAGAAGTCATTCCACGTCCCCACAATACTGAACAAGGCAACTGTCGCCAGCGCTGGAATGGACACGGGAACATACACTTTGAACAAGACTTGAAGCGGATTGGCTCCATCAATGAAGGCTGCTTCTTCAAGCGCTTTAGGTACAGCAGAGAAGAAGTTCATCACGAGGATGACACTGAAAATCGGAACAGCGCCTGGCAGAACAAGTGCCCATATCGTATTTAGCATATCCAGGTTTTTGATCAGCAGGTAAGTCGGAATCATACCTCCACTGAACAACATGGCAAAAATCATGATATTCATATAAATGTTTCTGCCTTTGAATTCCCGCTTCGATTTGGATAACGGATAAGCCATCAAAATAATCAGAATCATATTAAGCACAAGGGCAAGTGCGACACGTAGAACAGATATGCCAAAGGAACGCCAAAACTGAGCATCATCGATAATTTTGGTATACGCTGCTGTTGTAAAATTGACCGGAACGAGACCTACTGCATTGGCAGATACCGCCTCGCTGCTGCTGAATGATATGGCAACGATATTCCATAACGGAAGAAGGCAGATCAATGCCAGCATAATCACAATGGCATAGATGACAAACCGGCCAGTTCGTTCTTTGAAGCTTGCTGAATAGGACACAGGTTTGGCCTCCTTAGAATATTTTTCGATCCGTATATTTTTTGGCCAACTGGTTGGCAGACATCAGCAAAACAATACCGATTACGGACTTAAACAAGCCAACAGCCGTACCGAAGCTATACTGTCGCCCAACGAGACCAATTCGATAAACATAGGTGTCCAGAATATCGCCCGACTCATAGACAACCGGATTATACAGATTATAAACTTGATCGAAACCGGCGCTCAAAATGTTGGTCAGGCTCATTACGCCCATGAGCAGAATAATAGGCAGCATGCCTGGTAAGGTGATATGCCATACTTTTCTCCACCAACTGGCTCCATCCATACCTGCCGCTTCATACAGACCGGGATCAATCGACGTGATCGCAGCCAAATACACGATGGAACTGTAACCAAACTCTTTCCATACATCTGTACCGATAATCAGTGGCTGGAACCAGGTGTTGCTGCCAAGAAAATTAATATTTTCCAGGCCAAAGAACGCGAGCATTTGATTCACAATGCCATCCAAACTGAACATGTTGACAACGACCGATGCCAGTACAACCCAGGATAGAAAGTGCGGTAGATAAACGATCGTCTGCACCGATTTTTTAACGTATTTGACACGAATTTCATTTAACAACACGGAAAAAATGATGGCCATCATCGTTCCAAGCAAAATCTTGCCAATCGCTATCACCAACGTATTGCTGACGACTTGCGCGATATCCGGCAGCTTGAACATATAAGTAAAATGTTTCAGCCCTACAAATTCAGAGCCAAACATGCCTTTGGCCGGTATATAGTCCTGAAAAGCCGTAATGATGCCGACCATTGGAACATAGCTGAATACCAGCAAAAACAAAATGCCTGGCAGCATCATCATATGGTACATGGCACCTGGGCCAAGCCGGCCTCTCGCTTTCATATTTCCCTGTTTCATGAATGAACCCCTTTCGTTGAAGAAAGGCTGCGTATCGCAGCCCCGCTACTGTTCATAGATGTTATTGTTTGGATGCGATCTCGTCCTCAATTTCCTGAATGACTTGATCACCGCCTTGTTTTTTCCAGTTATTCACGAATGTATCGAAGTAATCCAAAGGTTCTGAACCCGTTATAATTTTGATAAACGATTCCTGTTCGAGCTTCGTCAGATTGGCCCACGTCTGTTTCATGCTTGCTGTGGTTCCAGAGAAAGCAGGTGTCATCCATTCGAATTTCTTTTCCTGTGTCAGTTTGTCGATTAGTCCAACACCGTTGATCCGTGAATGATATTTGGACCAAGCAGTCACATCATCCGTATCCATGTCGCTCAAATAAGTTTTGATGCTGCCGATATTGTTTTTCGATTCGGTTGTGCGAACCTCATCCAAACCAATCTCACCTTTGATCCCACGAACAACGTCAGAGTAATCATCCAGCAGCGATGTAGCCGAGTTGACTTCGATATTAAAAGGTCTCGTAGATCCGTCTACCCCGGTCTCCTGGTACTTGGCAGCTTCCGGCATGGTTGTAGCGGCATCTTTATCATTGGCCAGTTTATCGTAGAACAGGTTAAGAATCTTAACGGCCAGTTCAGGGTGTTCATATCCCTTTCTCACCACGATAAACTGATTGGATGGATTGGCATGCGCCACGTTAACTTTGCCACTTGTGTCCTCCAGCGTATAAGCCGAGAATTTCGCATTTTTATCCATCTGTTTGGCACTGATCAGTCCCCAGTCAGGGATATGCCACGGTCCAAAAGCAATACCGCTTTGGCCATTGGCGTAGAGTGCGGTAATATCGTCAAACGTGCGGGTTCCAAATTGCGGGTCAATGATCCCATTCTTGAACCAATCCGCCATGATACCGAGCATCTTCTTCGTTGCTTCTGTCGTGGAACCATACACGATTTTGCCGTCTTCACCATTCATCCAATATTGCGGGAAGGCTCCTTCGGTTGAGGCCACACCCAGCATCGTATATGCAGAGCCATTGTAATCTGTTGTATTCATCGTGTTCACAAAGGGGATACCTACCGGGTTTCCGGATTGGCCAGGGTCTCTTTCCAGGAATTCCTGTGCCGTTTTCTCTACTTCATCGAGCGAGATGGCACCGTCTCCGTCTGCATCAAGTTGAATCCCGAGCAGATCCAACCAATCCTGACGAACCCAAACCATCGTGGGTGCAGAATCCAGAGAAGTCGCCGGAAGTCCCATCAAACGTCCGTCAATCGTCGCATTTTCTAATGCACGGCCATCATAGGAATCGTATATCTGCTTGATATTATCCGTAGCATATTGATCATATATGGTTGTCAGATCCTCAATCAGATCATTATCCACCAGCTCTTTTAATTCATCTTTGGAATCAACACGCATCATGTCTGGCAATTCCCCAGATGCGATGGCGAGCGAAACCTGACGGCTATAATCTTCGCCATTGGCTTCAAATTGATCTGAAATCTGAGCGTTAAACGTGTCTTTGACCAGCCGAGTATACGCGTTATTCTCATAGGTATCACCACTCGGCAGTTTCGGATTGGCTGTGGTTACTCGTCCCATGGTGACGGTAATTTCGTCTTTATAGGCACTGAACGGATCTCCCGGCGTTACCTCATATTTGCCTGCTTCTTCTGCAGTAGGAGGAGTGGAAGAGTCTCCACATGCCGCCAGGACAGCAACCATTAAGGCAGACATGGACAGCACGGCCAGACGTTTTGTCAACCGATTGCTTTTCATGGACCATTTTGTTCTCATCTAGTTCGATTCCCCTTTTTCTGATGTTTAATATTTGTGTTTGCGCTTTCATTATAAAATGGAGTGAAGCCCTATCGTGATAGGGAATACACGTCCGTTTGGATAGAGATATGATTACAATTTTTCAGTCCGTATGATGAAGTATGGTTAACTTGTGAGCATTTACCCTACTTACGGATCTACATTCGTCTAACCACCCTGACTTTTAATCAAAAACAAAAGCCGGCAGCTCCTAAAACAGGAGGCTGTCGGCTATTTATTTCCTCTACCCAGCTGCCGATATTCGCTCGGCAGCAGACCTGTCAGTTCGCGGAAAATGCGGCTGAAATACTTTTCATCCGTATACCCCACTCGCTCCGCAATCCAGAAAATCGTATTATTTGTATTGAGCAAATACTCTTTGGACTTCTCTACCCGGATATATCGGGAGTACTCATTAAAGGTTCTACCCATCAGATCTTTGAAACATTGACTGAAATAACTTCGGCTGATGTTGAGTTGTTGCGACAGACCTGAAGCTGTATAGGCGTGTTCCATATCATTTTGTACGATCCTCACTGCTTTCTTAACGGCATCGATGATTTCCTGCGAATAGGAAGTCTGGGCATCTGCTTTTTGAATGCTTGCAGCTGTCTGCTTGATCCATGCTTCAACCTCGTACCAGGACTCAAAAGAATGAATCATGGCGATTCTTCCAAGCGTAGTTTGGGCAAAAAGGTGGTTCCATTCCATAACTATCGAGTACAGCAATCCCATCAACTGACCTTTATGTAATCGTAATGATATAAACTGGTCAATGAGTTGGTTGTAGTAACTGTCGCTGTGGGTCCATGGTGTCTGGAACCAACTTTGCTTAATTCGATCGATATCTTCATCCTGCGGTTCTTTTAAACTTGTGTTGTCCTCATTCATCGAAACGGTAATGACTTGGTTATTGGGGTTGTACGCATAGAAAAATGACGTATCTGTATAATTCATAATCCAGTTTTTGATCTGTGACCATGTGCGCTCTTGTACATCAGACAAAACCAACAACGTACTATGGGCATCTTGATGCAACAATTCTTTCAATTGATGAAAGAGTTGATCCTCTTCCGATGGACGAACAGCCCACATGCAGCTATTACGCTCAACCTCCCACCTAATCTCATCTTCATGTGCAGTTATCTCCATTGGCCACTTAGGCTCTGATTTGCGATCCTGTGAAACCAGTGCATACACATGTTGATAATGGACGTTGATTTCATTCTGCGAAGGCATCTTTCTGATCGTGTTCGTCAACCCGTTGATTCGGGTATGTATCCGTTGCAAAACATGCTCGAATTGTTCTTTCTCCAGCTGGACTTTGGCTATATAGTCAATGGCTCCGAGTCTAAGTGCTTCCTGGATATAATCGAAATCCTGATGCAGGGTTAACACAACGATATGAAGTTCCGGATAGAGCTGCCTCGCAGCTCGCATCAGTTCAATCCCTGACATAACGGGCATCGCAAGATCCGTCAGCATCAGATCGACCGGTTGGGTTTTCAGGAAATCCAGTGCTTTCGCCCCGTTACTTGCCTCTCCTACAACCTCCATGTTGAACTCGTTCCATGGCATCGCAGAGCTAATGCCTTTGCGTACCAACTTATCATCATCTACAATTAATACCTTAATCATGCCGAGATATCTTCTCCTTTAATAGGCAGTACGAGCAGGATGCTTGTCCCTGTCCCCAATTCACTCTCGATCACCAGTTGTGCTTGGTCCCCGTACTGTGCCTTCAACATGCGGTGAACGTAATTGAGCCCGATGCCCATCCCTACTTTTTGTTGTTCAGCTACACGATTGTTTAGCAGATTATGAATGGTTTCTTCGGTCATGCCTGCACCATTATCTTGTATCATAATGTTCAGCGTTGCAGTGCATGTCACTTCAATCTGAATAAAACCTTCGTCACTCAATCCATGATATAACGAATTTTCAACCAGCGGTTGCAGAATAAAGCGGGGCACAGGAATTTGAAGCACTTGTTCATCTGCAGTAATGCGGACGTCAAATTCAAAGTCATAGCGAATTTGCTGCAAAATCAGATATTGTCTTAACGCATCAATCTCCTCTTCCATCGTGGATACTTGCCCTAATTTGCCCAAATTGTAATAAAGCAGCTTGTTCAATGATTGCACCAGCTTGTCGATCTCCCCTTGACCATTCATGACGGCCAACCAGTGCACCGTATCCAGTGTATTCATCAGAAAGTGCGGGTTGATCTGATAGAGCAGTTTTTCCACTTCCAGGTCTGCACGAATCTTCTCTTTCTGCTGAACTTCCTTGAAGAGGTCACCAATCTGATGCTGCATATTCGAAAATTCACCGAGCAGAAAATCAAATTCGGGAATCTGAGTACGAGCTCGGCTCCCGGTCGTTTGAGGATTCTTGGACATCCCATCGATTTCCGAATGGAACAGCCCGAGTGGTTTGTATACCATCTTCCACAGGAGCCAAGCGAGAAACACGGTAAAGCCGAGGAAAAATAAAGCGACCAGCAAAATTTGAAGCAACCACTGGTTTTTCTCCTGTTGATATTGAGCCTGCGAAATGACCGATACGACACTCCATTTCTGTGAGGAATCCTCCTTGAACCAGTGATACCCTCGGGATATTCCGTCCTTCGCAGGATCGGCTGTTAAGCTGGAGAAATTCTCGCCGACCTTCATGGCCTCCGGTATCTCACTGTACACAATGTTTCCTGTACCATCCAGGATGAGGTGAGATAATGCGCCGTTGTATTGATTGTAACCCAAGATATCCTGTGTAAGCCGAAAACCGGACTCCACGTAAATGTACACATCGTCCCTTTTGGAGAGTTGTACTTTTCGCATAGCGGACAGAACGAGTTGGTCATCGAATCGGTTCATACTGATATGAGGGCCATAGTATTTAATGCCATAGGTTTGGAAGAGCACAGGTAAAGAGTCAAAAGATAAACGATCCTTGATTGGAAAGTTGCTAAACTGCGTTGTACCTTCTTTATCAAAGTAATATAGCGTCAGTCCGATGTTGGGATTGGTAAATGTGACCACACTTAACTCGCTCTTTAATTCGTCCCTGGCCTCAATCAATTGAAAGATATCAGAGGACGGATTCAAGAATTCATCCATGCTTTTGCCCAAAGTTCCCCTGTAGGACAATTGCTGGGTAACGTGATTCATATTGGTGATTGAATTGTCCAATGAGGACGTGACCTGCTGTAAATTGCTGCGGATGCCATCATCAATTTTATTGGCGAAGATGGAGTCAATAGTATAATAAGAGATTGCAAATATGCTGATAAAAGGGATAAACGCACTGAGAAAGAACAGTAAAAATATTCTTTTTTTAAGAGTCATGGGAACCTATTCTCCTTCTGAAAATGAAACAGCAAGCTTCCTGTGTATGGAAGCTTGCTCCAAGTCCAATTTCCTTTCATCATTATAGATTGATATTCAAATATGTCAAACGCTTTCATAGTGGATGGTAAGATCTAAGAGATTAATAAATGAAGTTCTCTAAAAGGATCAAAATTTGCTCAATAAAGTGCTATCGATTTTGACATAATGAGTTCCATAAACTCATTCAGATGATTAGCCACTTTTTTAATTTCTTCAAATTCTGGTTCTTCTCCATATACGATGGCTCCTATTTCATTGGATAAGTCAATAGCATAGAAGGAATAAACACTGTTAACAGAAATCATGATTGGTAGATAATGATTCCACCATGTCGTTATTTCTGATCTCCATTGATCGTCCTCGTTTGCTGCTTCCAAGCTGAGCAGTTCAAATTCATTCCATTGAAAATCAGCATCTGAGCTATTTTTGTATTCACTCTCACAAAGGAACCATGTCTTTTCATCAGGGGTAATGCATTGTTCCATAACATGTAAAAAATATAAATATTCTTCAGGAATAACTTTGTATCTAGTTATGAAACTAACATCTAAATCTAAATGACAATTCGATTTCTGAGTTATGATCCAACCGTTTGACTCAGCCCAACTCATAAATTCATGGATTTTGCTGCTCAAAGTGCACCTTCTTCCCTCAAAATGGACTCTCTTTACAATTTTATCGCGAAATAAGTAGAAAGTGCTACTCCTCGAATGGATGAGGAATAGCACTTTTTTTATAAACCTAACCTACTTTATTTCATTGTGGATAATGGGATGCCTCAAACCTCTCAGTTACTCGCGCACCGTCACATTTAATTTGGCTGATCTGGTTTCCCCTGAAGGATTACGAAGAACAGCTTCATACTCATAGATTCCAGGTGCCCTTTCAGAGATTGCGGTAACCGCAGACTGTGCGCCAGGTGAGTGAGATTGCAGCGATTGTGTGTCAATCTTTACACCATTTTCGTAAAGTTCGTATTCGGTTGCGTTTGTTCCCCACCATAGATTCATGGTGACATTAAAGTTGCCGTCACCGTCCCAGTTGTCATGCGACAGAACGGCTTGCCCCGGAGAAGCATCCGTGACAACAACTGTCAGCGGCGTACTCATGGTTGTACCCAGTGCATTGATTAATTCCCCCGTATAGATGTAGGTGCCATTTTTCTTACCAGTAATATCAACTTGCACAGATTGGGCAGATGGGGATTGATCTACCAGGGAAATTTCCTTAATCATTTCACCATTCTCATACAGCTTGAACTGATTGCCGTTATTTCCCCACCACAGATTCATTGTGACGGTATAGTCCCCGTCTTTGAGACCCGTGTCATAACCATTATTGTCAGACAAGACCGGAGTGCCAGGGGCCCCGTTTGCGAGTGGCGTTGCCTGATGGAGCCATTCCCCCCACTTGATTAGCACACTTGCCTGCTCATCTGTAAATACGGTTCCTCTAGCTGATTGGACGTCATTACCGTAGGATGCAAGCAATTGACGCGCTTTTGCTCCTTCACGATCGTTTGCTGCCTGTTTGGCCTGCTGTAACGTGTTTGTGAGCTGATCAGCAAGAACACCGGCATTCGGATCGATCGAATCAACTGCAAAGGTGTTGGTCAGATTGATCAGGCTGTCGAATGTAGCAATAACCGCAAAACGATATTCTACCGTCTGTTCCCACCCAGCCACATCGGAGACGGTTGCCGTAACCTGATTTAGGCCGGGTTCCAGTGTATACGCCGGAGTGTCCAGAAGCACACCCTCCGGTTCAGCCACACCGGATGCCGTATCGGAAGCGGTATAGCCAATTTCCACGTGCTGATCAATGGTGTACTCGGTTTGACCATGAATTTCAATGGTTGGTGGTACGAGATCAATGGATATGGACAACAATTGTTCGCTCTCTTTGTTACCGTCAACATCGACGCTCCAGTAGGTGATCGTATGTGTACCTTCTTCAGCTAGGGTCAACTGCGTGCCACTCACCGTTTCGCCACCATTAATTTGATAATAGGTCCCTTCGATTTCGGAGTCTTCATCGGTTGCTGTAAAGGTCACTTGTACAGGAGAAGTATACCAGTCGTTCTGCGATTCCCCTTCCACAGTTGCCTTAGTATGCGGGGCTTCCTGTTCCGGTGATTCCCCTTCCAGTGTGACAAAATCAGATAAAGGGATATTTAAATCTTTGACAAGGCCTGCCACGAGTTCAGACACCTTGATTGCACCGTTCATCTGCAAATGTGTGTTGTCTTCGGTTGTACCTACCCACATGAATATCGATTTGGTTCCTTCAGTGCCAAGTTCCTGAAAATGCTCCCAACTGGCCTGATTGAGATCGATGAGGAGTGTCTCCGTTTCCTGCGCCGTCTCTTTCATCGCCTGTACGTATTCCGGGAAGCTTTTATTCAGCACTTCTCCGGTAAAATCACGACGATTCACTGGTGTGACCAGAACCGGAATAGCACCTCTCTGGAGTGCACCGTTAATGTATTCTTTCAGATATACCTTAAACTGCTCGGGCGTAAGATATCGCTCCGGACGTGAAGGTGTGGAATCGTTATGAGACCACTGCATGAACAGATAATCGCCTTCGTGAATGTCGAGCAGAATATCGTTCAGATATCCGCCGACCAGGAAGGTTTTGCTGCTCAAACCGCCAACTGCCCGGTTATCAATGCTGACTTCATTTGCATCAAAATATTCACCCAACGTTTCGCCCCAACCTGCTTGTGGACGGTAGCTCTCCGCGTAATTGGCCACCGTGGAATCGCTCGCCAAATATATAACAGGTTTATCGCTTGCGCTGTGATCTGGCAGACGCTCCAGCTTCAGCGCATTGATCTTCGGTGCATTTCCGGTGAAGTTGAAGTTAAATACCCCATCAATCAGAGCAATATCGTACGTAATTTCTTTGAATTCGCCCTTGGCAACCGTTGTGAGCGGCAACTTGGTCATTTGCTCCACAACAACATTTGCGCTGGTTGATTCCTCTGCATCCCCGATGGTCATCGTTACCCGATAATTGGCCGGCTTCATTTCCGCCAGGAAGGAGGTGCCATTTACTCGTGTGAAATCCTCTTTGAGCGCATCCCCGGTCTCCCGGTTCTCATCTTTGGTCAGTGCAGTATCGGCAAAACCGTAACCGTTGCCTTCGATGTACGCTCTCTTGGCATCTACCTTGATGTATCCTTCGGCAGCACCGCCGGAACCAAAATCAAATCGGTATTCACTTATTTCTTCGCTCGGTTCATTTGTCAATGAATCCTTTGCCACAGTTAACATGTTAAACGCATGGTCAACTTGAGCCTGAGTGGCTTCCGTATTAAATATCGCTTCCGCTGCTGTCAAAGCCCGGTTCACCACCGCCTTTGATGCATCTGTATAATCCGACAGATCCAGTGCTTTAATCTCATTGTACAGAGCGATTAATGCCGTCTGATCGCCACCATCCGAAGGAAGCTGCGTGCCTTCAATCCGCACGTTGTCGATCTGGGTAGTCCAGTTCAACGTGCCTCCACCGCCTTTTCTTGTTCCGAGGAATCGAATCGCTCTGACATTGTCGGCATATGCGATGGAACTCATAGGGATATCTTTAATTGTTTGTGTAACGGTCGGATTCGCCACATCTGTTAATGTGAGATCCAACGTTTTCTTCGCAAAATTAATGGTCGCATCCACAGTGACCCACTGGTTCTTGGAAATCTCAGTAGCCGTTCCCCCTTCGGGTATAGCTGTATCTCCTGTGCCGTAGTCCGGATTATATGCACCGATATAATAATGAATTTTGGTACTTCCGGTTTTGGTATACAACGTGAACAGGGCATTTTCGTTGGAATCCTGGACCGTGAGATGACCTTCTGACGGATAGGCACTCACATTACCGGATTGCCAGTCAAAGTTTACCTTTACCTGATCGCCGTTTACGGCATCAAACAGACGGAACACCTTGGCCCGATTGCCTGATCCAGACCCTGTGACAGACAGTACCTTATTCCCGGACTGTTCAACCACCGTTCCCGCCATGGTTCCTGCAATACCCGTGGCATTGACCATCGCATACTGGTAGCCCGAAGGGTCGCCTTCAAAATCCTCCTCATAGAGCTGGGTTTCCGGCTCTGGTTCTGGTTCGGAAATATCAGGGTCAATGACCAGCGATGAGATACTCAGCCCCATGTCTTTGACCGCACCAGCAACGAGACCGGCAATTTTCTGTGCACCATAACTGCTAAAATGAGTATTATCATTGATTCCATTCGGGTATTTTGGATATTCACCCGGATTAGCATATAGGAATACTTTTTCTGTAGCTGTATTACCAATTTTGTCGTAGTACGCAATACTTAACTTGCTAAGATCAATCAGCGGCACGTCAAGTTCCTCCGCCACTTCTTTCGCTGCCTGCACATATGCCGGGAAGCTGACATTGAACTCCTGAGTCACTGTATTGAAATCCCGGCGTCCCACTGGAGTGAGTAATACCGGGGTAGCGCCGCGCTGTTTGGCACCGTTTACATAACGAGCCAAGTAGATCTTATAGTCCTCCGGTGATGCGTACCGGTCCGGTATCCCTGCACTGGCGTCATTATGTCCAAAGGAAATGAAGAAGAAGTCCCCCGGCTTAATTCGCTGCAGGATCGTATCGAGACGACCGTCTACCATGAAGGATTTGCTGCTTCGACCACCGATCGCATCGTTCACGACGACTGCCCCATTGGAGAAATAACGTCCGAACTGCTGGCCCCATCCTTCTTGAGGAGCCTGCGCTTCACTATAAGATTGCATGGTTGAATCACCAGCCATATAGATCGTTGTTGCCGCACCAACCGCTTTCTCTGGATATTTTTCGATGATGACATCTTGGATGTCTATGGCTGTACCGGTGAAGAGCAGATCAAGCTGTCCATCCACCAATGCAACATCATAGGAATACTCGAGCGGTGCTCCCGCTGTCACATTTGTTACGGCGAGCTTCTGAACGAATTCGGATTTGACCCCCACGTTGGAGTTATGCGCATCACTGCCCAATCGTAGCGTCACCTTATAGTTGGCATTTGGCAGGTCAATAGCGAATGTCGTACCTGTCACAACCGAAACCTCGTTTGTGCCTACGGTAACCCCGCTTGCATCCTTGAAGCCGTATCCCTTCTCTTGTGTATATAATGTGTCCTGTATAGCCGTACTTCCTGACGCTGTTTCTGTACCAAAATCAAAACGGTAAACCTGCTGCGGCATTTCTGCTTCGCGGGTCAGCGCCAGATCGGCTTTCGGGAATGCTGTAGCTTCTGCTCCGAGATAAAAGCCGGTGTGAGGCGGCTGATTGTAAGATACATTTTGCCATGCTACGCCAAGTCGATACACAGGGTCCTGCATCAGCGTAGGGATACGATAATCCGAAGGAATGGTCGTTGTGTAGAGACGATATTCCGAGCTATCTTCGCTCCGCAGCAGAATTTCTTCACGCCAGTCGCCCAGAATGTCCGCCTGAAGCGCCGGATTACCTTTGGTATGATTGTTCGTTAACGTACCGGTTGCCCGGAAGATTTCATTCAGCTTTTTATTTTCGTAATCCCATTTGTAAATGAGTGGAATTCCTTTGGCAGTACTATTATCCCACTGATGGTCAAACAGCTCCCGCTGAAGATCTCCGTCCCACCAGATGGCGAAGTTGGCAGTTTTGGGCCCTTCGTCCACCGTATAGATCGCATTTCCTGCAGCAGAATAGGTATTGGTTACAGGTACACTTTGCCCGTTGGTAACGGTCGTGGCCCATGATTCGTAGCCCGGATAGTTCGGATCGATGTCCGCCGACATCCCGCGACCGGTGTCAAAACCTGTTTTCTCACCCCAGAGGATTTCACCTGTGGAGGCATCGCGCATCTCCAGTCCGTACGCCGCATCTGAATGCTCGTGAACACTGACGACCTGATAGCCATCCCGATTCGGGTCAAGCTGACCGGCGTGCATGGCATCACCGTGTCCAAGTCCGGTGCTGTACATCAAGCTGCCGTCATCGTCTATAGCTAGGGCGCCAAACATAATCTCGTCTTTGCCGTCATGGTCGGCATCCAGTACACTCAGATTGTGGTTGCCCTGTGCTTGATATTGTGATCCTGCTTCGTTGGTGTCGAACGTCCAGCGTTTGACGAGTTCTCCACCAACATAATCATAAGCAACAAGCACAGTGCGGGTATAGTAACCCCGACTCATCACGACGCTTGGTTTCGTACCGTCCAGATAAGCAATCGCGCCAAGAAAACGGTCTACACGGTTGCCATACCCGTCCCCCCAATCACTTACGTTGCCTCTTGGCGGATCATAATTCACCGTGGATACGGCTGCGCCAGTCTCACCGTCAAACAGCGTGAGATATTCCGGCCCTGACAGTATGTATCCGCCGTCATTTCGATAATCCTTCGTCCCGTCACCAATAACTGTGCCTTGGCCGTCCTTCGTGCCGTCCGCTGTCTTAACAACAACCTCGGCCTTTCCGTTGCCATCCAGGTCATACACCATTAACTGTGTGTAGTGCGCTCCGGCACGGATGTTTACGCCCAGGTCAATCCTCCACAGCTTCGTGCCATCCAGTTTGATGGCATCGATATAGACGTTGCCCGTATAACCGGCCTGCGAATTGTCCTTGGAGTTACTCGGACTCCACAAGAAGACGATTTCATATTCGCCATCCCCGTCCAAGTCAGCTACGGAAGCATCCCCTGCATAATAGGAGTAGGTTCCGCCGTCCTTGGTCCGTCCGTCGGCCGGTTTATCCAGCGGTATAGGCAGATAATCGTTATGCCAGACCGATACAACCTCCGGCTGCATCTGCTCCTTGCCTGAAACAACAGTGGAAATCTGATATTGCGAGCTGTCGAAACCCGTGGTGTCGACATAGTTTGTCACGTCGCTTATGGGCGACGTATTCACTTTGGTTCCGTTTTTATATATATTGAAAGCGATATCATCTGGGTCGTTGTTTAAATACCTCCAGCTCAGAAAAACACCGTTGTCTACAAGAACCGCAACCAACCCCCGGTTCAGGTATTCTGCTTGGCGACCCGGCAGGCTGTTTGAAGAAGACTCTGCACGCATCGGTGCTGGAGGAACAGCCAGAGAAATAACCATAAGGAGTGCTAAAAAAGATACAAACATCGATTTCTGGATGGAAACAGTTCTTCGGATCATTCGATTAACGCCTCCTTATCTAAAAATTCGTTTTTAGAATCATCAGTTCGATCCTGCCCTGCTTGTTATCATAGGAACACAATTTACAGTCACCTCCTCTTTATGTTACCGCTTACATTTATCTTACAGGTCTAAAAAAAGACAGACAATCTAAAAAATGTGACGTATTATATAAAATAATTGACTTTTTCAGGAAGGAGATTCACGTATGGTTCATACGGTATCTTACGCTTTTCGTAATGACGATACATCAATCATGACACTGGACTCTATTGGATGGCAGATCGTTTCGAGCGAGGAATATCGTTGTCCCAGTGATGATAGACCGGACCCGGGACATGTTGTTTTTCAATACACACTTAATGGTCAAGGTTATCTGGATATTGACAATCAAACGATTCCTTTACCCAAGGGACATGCCCTGCTTGTTAAAATCTCCGGAGAACATTGCTATTACTATAAACAAGAGAACAACGAACCATGGGAATTTATATGGATTAACATTCGCGGGGATGAAGCCAACCGAATTTGGGATATGATCCATGATAATGAGGGACATGTCATTCGACGAAACGCAGATTCTCCCTTGATTCAAGAGTTATGGCAAATCATCCATTTGATTCATCAGGATAAAGTCACCGACAAGTATCGTTTGTCTATGCAAATCTACCGCTGGTTGCTAATCTTGGTGCAGACGAGTCGGGATGCTGAGAGGGATATTGGTGCCCTTTCCATAACAACAATCGAGAAATGTAAAAAGTTCATCCGGGAGAATTATGCTTCTCCATTGACGCTGGATCTGCTCGCAAGCCATTGCGATATCAATAAACACTACTTGTGCAGGTTATTTCAGAGATCGGAGAAAACATCACCGCTCGCCTATCTCAAAGACAGACGCATTGAGGTGGCAGTTAGACTTCTCCGCACAACGGAACTTCCGATTTCCCAAATTGGTCAACAATGCGGCTTTGAGAGCCCAAGCTATTTCGGCAAAGTTTTTCGGCAATATATGTCCATGTCACCCAAAGAATATCGCTTGAATAAGTTGGAGTTTCCTTATGAGGCCATCTATTATGAGTAGCTAAACGGGCTATTTGCTGGTTGTCATTGGCTCGGGAACTGCTCTTATACCAATAAAATAAAAAAAGCCGCTAGATTAGCGACTTTTAATGGAACTATGTTCTTTCTTGTGTGCTTTGACAATTGCTACACTTATTGTGCAGTGTATCCTCCATCAATGATCAGGCTGTTTCCTGTCATATAGGAAGAATCATCGCTAGCGAGGAACAGAACTGCTTTCGCCATCTCTTCTGCTTGACCAAGACGTTTCATCGGTGTTAATGCAGCAAGTGCTTGTTTGCTCTCTTCCGGGATAATCGGTGTATCGATGAAGCCTGGGCAAAGGGAGTTCACCCGAATATTCTGCTCAGCATACTCCAGCGCGAGGGAACGAGTCAGATTCACAACGCCACCTTTAGCTGCATTGTAAGCTGCTGAACCAGGCGAACCAACCCATCCGTACATGGATGCCGTGTTGACGATTGTGCCGCCGCCAATTTTCAGCATTTCGCGAATTGATTCACGAGCCACCAAGAAAACGCCGTCCAGATCAACATTGACCGTATTACGCCATTCGGCGTAGTCAAGCTCATGCGTTGGATGAACTCGTCCGATTCCCGCATTGTTGAATACGATATCCACTTGACCGAAGGCTTGGACGGTTTGTTTGAACATCTCGGCAACCTCTTCTTCACTCGTGATGTTTGCTTTGATAAAGAGAACTTCCGCATTAAGCGCTTTCAGTTCCTGTTCGAACGCCTTGCCTTTTTCTTCATTCAGATCGACCAAAACCACTTTGGCTCCCTCGGAAACGAACAGGCGAGCTGTTGCTGCGCCGATTCCGGATGCTCCTCCTGTAATAATTGCTACTTTATCCTGTAGTTTGCCCATGAATAAATCCCCCAGTATAATATTTTGAATAGCGCCTATATAAATAGTGCTATATGATGTTTACAAAACTAATTCTATGCTTAAAATTGTAACATTCCAATCATTAAGATATGACCAAGTGTCTACCTCGTGGACACTTCATAAAAATATGTCTATATTTATAGGAGTTTTTTCGAATGAATAATGAACTTATTGTGACAGCTCAACATCGTAATCGAACCAAGGAGCACCTAAAAACCGCTCTGATTCAGCTCATTAAGAAAAAAGGCTTTCATGGTGTGTCTGTCAAGGACATCGTTGATCAGGCGGGTTACAATCGCAGCACGTTTTATTTACACTACCAGGACAAATATCTTCTCGCTGAAGAATTGCTGAGTACAACACTTCAAGGATTAAGAGGGGCAGTAGGTAGGCCCTATTGGCACGGTCAAAAGGTTTCAACAAACAAGCTGGACGCCGAATCTTTTCAAATCGTGGATTATATCTATGAAAACCGAGACTTCTTCGAACTGATTCAATACGATGACACGTTACCCGGTCTACATACAGGCTTCCCCCAAACTATACTCAAAATCTATCAGGAACAGTTTGTCTTTGAGACGATCAATAACTCCCCGGTGAACATGGACTATTTCAAGTACTATACCGCCTACGGTTTTTTTGGACTATTGAACAATTGGATATTAAGCGGATATCATGAATCACGTGATGTTTTTATCAAGAATGTGATCGAACTGACCAAAACTCATATTCACTCGTTTCATTATGTGGGTGAGACGTTTGATTCATGATCTGGAGTAGGTTAATTTGAAAATCACGATGAACGATATGTCTGCCTTAGATAACAGGCCAGTTGAAGATGAAGCAGATGCTCCTGATTACTCAGGGACATGTCCAGAATCTCTTCGATTTTATGAATACGCTGATACAACGTATTGATATGAATATGAAGTGCTGCCGCAGCCTGGACTGCAGAACTTCCGCAAGCCATATACGTCATGAGGGTTTCCTCTAGTCCACCGGTCTGCCCTTTGGCAGGCCGAAGGGGCTCAAAGATCTCTGCCATAAATGCATTCAAATCCTCAGCCGGTTGCCGGATAAACAATCGATTAACACCAATATCCGTATATCGGATTGTGCCTTGTTCCCCCCTTGTCTTCTGATATGCAAGCGCCTTGTCCGCTTCCTGGTATCCCGTATTAATGGCATCGACTCCAGACCGCACGGAACTTAATCCCCCCAACAATTTCACATGATTACGATGTTCCCATCCCGGCAGCAATGCGCTGAACTGTTGTTCCAGTTTGCCCGGTTTGTTCGATTCTGTCAGCACAAGCAACACTGTAATTCGTCTTTCATTACCAAATGCAATGGGCACCGCTCCTGCTGGCATTTTCTCTCTTAGATACGCTACCAATTGAACAGTCAACGCGCTAAGCGTAGAAGGGTTGACCCACTCCGCAAACTCCAACAGTCCCACCACAATGGCGGTTGAAGGAACGATTCCAATCTCCCCGGACTTCTGCCAGTAATCCTCGGAATCCTGACTGAGCCTTAGATCGTTGAAAAGTTGCTGTGTTTTTTTGAAATAAAATTCGGCTAGGGACTGCTTGCGCATCAATTCCAGGGCCAAAATAGAGCTTCCCTGCTCCAGCGCAATTAATTGTAGCGGTTCTAGCTTTGTGTTCATCTGGATAATGAGATAACCCAGGCACTGATTGGCTGAAGCAATGGGATACAGATATTGATACGGCCGGTCAGCTTCCCCCTCGATACACGTCAGATAATCCGGATGGTGCAAGGATTCGTACAAGGTGCGAAGACTTTCCGTATTCCAGCCGTTCATGACTTTGTTTCGTTTTGGAATCCATTCATTGTCGATAAAATCCACAAAGGTCATCGGTACGCCAATAACACGCACCAGTTCGTTAACGATCGATAACGCGCCCTTATTTTGCAACGAAAGGCGCATGAGTGAGGAGTGAATCTCATCTCGTTTCATGAGTGTTGCGTTCTGTTTGCTCAGGTTCTCGTACAGTTTGGCATTCGTGATGGCAATTGAAACCTGATCAGCAAAACTTTGCAGGAGCCGCACATCTGACTCCGTGAATAGGGGGACCTTCCCTTTTTGATAAACGATTAACACACAATCCGATTGGCCTTCCACCTTGATCGGCACCGAAATGATTGAACCTATATTTTGAAAATTGTACGCCGAATTCAGATGATATTTGTTGTCCATTGTCATGTTGCCAAAATCATCTTCTACTGAGGATAAACCGTTATAGAGCTTCGGTGTACCTCGCTTAAAGGTGTTCCCAATGATCCCTTCACCTGGCTTCAGTTTCATTCTTAGCATGCCTTCGCCCATCTCCCCTGCTCTTGCCTTAACCGTCAATGCGTCGATTGCAGGGTCATACCTCCACAACACACCAATGCATTCATAAGGGATAACCGATAGTGCACTTACCAGAATCCGTCCAAGCAACTCGTTCAGATCCAGAAGTTGAGTCACGTCCCTAATGCTGTTCATGATTTCATTCAAAGCACGTTCATTCTTGTTTGCCACAGCTTCCGTATAGTATGGGTATAGCAAAGACGACAGTGTAACTAAATCTTCCGCAGAAAACTCCAAATTCTTAAAAACCCGGATAGCCACACATACATTGTTATTGTATGGAATGAAAACTAACATAACTTCTTCTGATTCCTGTTCTACTTTGGGATGCTGCAGTGGAAGATGTTCTACAAAAAAAGGCGGTATCCCTTCTCTACTGCCGATCGCTTCAATCAGTAACCAATCCGTCCAGTTACTACTGATCCATACCTCATAATCGCAATTCCCCAAGCGTTCCTGCAAGACTTTATGTAAGATTCCATTCAACCCAGCCGCCTCCTGTCAATGTAGGTTTTCACATCTTGATTCAGATAATTATACAGAGATATACATTGTCTTAAAACCCCTACATCATGTAACTTTAAAGCAACACAGAAATTTAGTTAACATTTGATGAGAAAGAAGGTAACGCGATGTCTAAAATCATGCACAGTAAAAACTTCAAGTACATTGTTCTCACTCTCTTGTTTCTCGGCTGGTGTCTTGGCAACCTGGACCGCTTTGTCATCAACTATGCCATTGTCGGCATTACTCAGGATCTGGGCCTTGGTGCTTCCGCACAAGGAATCATCCTCAGCAGCTTTTTTCTGGGATATGCCATTATGCAAATTCCAGGCGGAGCCCTTGCCGACCGTTTCGGTTATCGCAAAGTTATTCTCGTTTCCTTATTCTCCTGGTCCGTATTTACTATTTTGACTGGTTCAGCCTGGTCGCTGTTCTCTCTCATCTTTGTTCGTTTCCTGTTTGGTATCGGAGAAGGCAGCTTCTTCCCTTCCGGTTCCAAGGCGATTGCCACGAATTTTCCCGTTAATCAGCGAAGTAGAGCCATGTCCATTATGCTGTCATCGGCAGCCATTATGGGGGTAATTACTCCGATTCTTACCGGACATGCCCTTGTGACCATTGGCTGGCGCAACCTGTTCTATATCATTGGTGCAGGGGGCATCCTCATCACAGCCTTGATGTTCTTTTTATTAAAAGAACCCGCCAAGCCTGCACTTTCGGCCTCCAGCTCGGGTCTACCACCCAAAACGTCGCTGAAAACCGTCCTGAAGACACCCATGATCTGGAATTTGTTCATCAGCTACTTCAGCATTTATGCAGTGAACTGGGGGCTTCAATCCTGGATGCCGACGTATATGGTCAATGTCCGAGGACTGGATATGACTCAGATGGGACTACTCGCTGCGATTCCGGCTTTGGTCAGCATTTTCACCATGATTCTCAGTGGCTACGTGCTTGACCGCATTCCCGCTGGCAAAGATCGAATGATCGCTTCCGTGTTCGGTGTACTTGTGGCCTTGTTCCTGTATCTGATGGGCTCCGCGGGCAGCATCACCACATTCATTACGTACATGACAATCGTTACGGCAATGGCCGGATTTATCTCAACACTGATCATTTCAAAGTCCCTTAAAACGATGCCCGAATCTGTCGTTGCGACAGCCAATGGATTCATCAATACAGGTGCACAGCTTGCAGGTTTCCTCACTCCGATGCTGATCGGATTCCTGGTTGAAGCCTCCGGGGGGTCTTACGCCACTGCCTTCATCATGCTGATCGCTTTTGCGCTGATCTGCTCCATTACACTGATGTTCTCCCGTCGTTCGAATTCGGATCAGGGTAACACGACTGAGATGCAAGCAAAAGCGGTCTAAACATACGAGTTTGCAGCCACATGCTGCTTCGATATTTAGTGCAGGTTTATACTACAAACCAACCATTTTAACGAATAAGGGGTGCTACGAATTATGACTACAACTGTAGATTTGATCCAATATCTCTCGGAAGTCATTGAAGGAAAACGCAATATGTTCACCAATGCCAGTGACCAAATCTGGGAGTTTGCAGAGACCCGATTCGATGAATTCCAATCAGCAGAGCTGCTCATGGGGATGCTGGAATCCGAAGGCTTCGCGATCGAGAAAGGTGTGGCAGGATTAGAAACTGGATTTATTGCTTCGTATGGTTCAGGCCTGCCCGTCATTGCTCTCTTAGGCGAATACGATGCGCTGGCTGATCTCAGCCAGGAAGCCGGAATCAGTACATATCAACCTGTTCAACCGCGGGGAAACGGTCATGGATGCGGGCATAATCTGCTCGGCATCGGTGCATTGGCTGCAGCAGTGGCTGTCAAAGACTATCTCCAGGAACATCCGGAGACCCCCGGTACGGTGCGCTTTTATGGATGTCCCGCCGAGGAAAGTGGATATGGTAAAACCTATCTGGCTCGGGAAGGTTATTTTAAAGATGTAGATGCTGCCCTCTCCTGGCACCCTCATTCTATGAATGCCGTTATGCATGGAAGCTCCAATGCAGTCATTCACGGTACATTTACCTTCAAAGGTATTAGTGCTCATGCTGCTGCCGCTCCTCACCTGGGACGTAGTGCTCTCGATGCGGTTGAGCTGATGAATATCGGTTCGAATTATATGCGGGAACACATGATTGATCAGGCCAGAATTCATTATGCGATCACGAACTCAGGCGGCTTGGCACCCAATGTAGTACAAGCAGAAGCCGAGGTCACGTATCTCGTTCGAGCTCCCAAGAGCGCACAGGTACGCAATCTGTTTGAACGTCTGGTAAAAGTGGCAGAAGGCGCTGCCTTGATGACCGAAACAACGATGGACTTCAGATATGAAGGCGCCTGCGCCAACCTGATTCCGAACAGTACGCTTGAAAATGTGATGCATCAGCATCTCGTTGCCTTCGGTGCTCCTGATTATGAAGACAATGAATACAATTATGCCAAAGAGATCTATGACACGCTGCCGCTCCAAAATCAGCAGGAAGCTGGTGCGTTAGTTGGTCCTGAGCTTGCTCCTCTTCTGGCCGAACGGCCGCTGCCGAACTTTATTGCCCCTTATTCGGATGAGAAGGAAACATTCATGGGTGGTTCAACCGATGTAGCCGATGTCAGCTGGAATGTGCCGACGGCGCAGTGTATTACAACGACGATGGCATTTGGAACGCCGCTTCACGCATGGCAGACCGTTGCTCAGGGTAAGAGCAGCTTTGCTCACAAGGGTATGTTGCTCGCAGCCAAAGCAATGGCGGCTACGGCTATTGAGTCCATTTTACATCCAGAGATCATCAAGGAAGCACAACAGGAATTACGGGATAGACTCGGCGAAGAAGCCTATGATTGCCTCGTTCCTGCAGATGTGCAACCGCCGAAACGGGGAGAATAAGACTGTGAGGTTCAAAGACGTATTTTCGATTATCGGTCCAGCCATGGTTGGACCTTCAAGCTCCCATACCGCTGGAGCTGCAAGGATTGGACGGACGGCTAGACATCTGTTCGGGGAATGTCCTTCACATGCGGAGATACTCATGTTTGGTTCTTTTGCCGCAACGTATAAAGGACATGGAACCGACACCGCCATTGTCGGCGGTCTGCTGGACATGGACACGGATGACCCCGGACTTCCTGATGCATTTGCCCATGCAGAGACTGTTGGTATGAAAACCATCATCCGTCCGGGGACAGGCCTGTACCCTCATCCGAACACGGTCGAGATTACATTAACCAACGCTGCAGGAGATCGCACATTGAATATGGTAGGCACGTCGATCGGTGGGGGAAATATCGAAATCGTCCGAATCAACGGCTACAACCTGAAGTTGACGGCGCTCTATCCTACTCTCATCATTCGTCACAGCGATGAACCTGGTGTCATTGCTGTCGTTACTCGACTGCTCGTGGATAATCGCATCAATATTGGACATATGTCTGTGGATCGAAAGAACCGACGCGGTGAGGCCATGATGGTGCTGGAATGCGATGGCAAGATGAATTCTGCCGTGGTCCAACAGATCGAAGCCATTCGAGAGGTTCAGGAAGTCACTCTACTCTCTCTTTAGCTTAAATATCTAACTTCAGTTATACCAAAAAGGAGCTTGCGCCAATGAATTTCCGAACTTTAAAACAACTTGCTGAATTGGCGGAGACCCGCAACCTCCGCCTCGGCCAGCTTATGTTGGAAGAGCAATGTCATGAGTCTGGCGAAAACAAGGACGCAGTTTTCGGCCAAATGCGTGAGTATTACGGAATTATGAAAAGTGCAGTTCATCAAGGTCTTCACACCGATACAACTTCCAAAAGCGGATTGACTGGCGGAGATGCCCGCAAACTGATGGCTTACCGTGCAGATGGGCAACCCTTGCTTGGCGACCATGCCAGTCTGTCGATGAGTTACGCACTTGCGGTGTCCGAGGTCAATGCTTCCATGGGCCGAATTATTGCTACACCGACGGCGGGTTCTTGCGGCATTATTCCCGGGGTATTTATTAGCAGTCAGGAGCGATTTGGATGGACGGATGAACAAATGGTCTATGGTCTGTTCGCATCTGGAGCTATTGGTTACGTCATTGCCAACAATTCGTTCATCTCTGGTGCGGAAGGTGGCTGTCAGGCTGAAGTAGGTTCTGCCATCGGGATGGCAGCTGGTGCGTTGGTGGATATCCGAGGCGGATCCCCTTCTCAGTCTATCCACGCCGTTGGACTTGCTCTGAAAAACACGCTCGGCCTGATTTGTGATCCGGTTGCTGGCTTGGTTGAAATCCCTTGTATTGTTCGCAACGGATTCGGGGCGATTACAGCGCTGGGAGCTGCCGATATGGCTCTTGCTGGCGTACGCAGCATTATCCCTTCGGATGAAGTAGTACAGGTTATGCTGGAAGTCGGATCAGCCATGCCCGAATCCCTTCGCGAAACAGCCGGCGGTGGCCTCGCTCAGACACCAACGGGACGCAAAATCACAAGGGATTTACAGCACAAATAAAAAACGGGCATGCATTACACGAAAGGAATAAAATCCTCAAGGTAAATGCATGCCTAATCACGAACTAGACCATTACAACTGCGAAATATCCCCATTTATGATCTAGAGTAAGTTACTCTATGCCTTACATTATTATTCGGATGGAATCAATACCTTATTTGGTAACCAGCCCTTTTCACCCTCTGCGGTATGAACAAAACTCCATTCATTTAGTTCAAATTCTTTTGTAACGATGATACCGGGTTTTACGGTTAATTCGTGTGCTGAATAATCTGATAATGCAGTCGCGATCTGTTCTTCATTGGGAGTGCTTAATATTTGCTTCGGTACCCAGCCGCTTTTTTTAGAATGTACGGATTCACAGAAAATCCAGTTGGGGAATTCAGTATCTTCTCTCCCATATAGGATCGTATCTCCTTTAGCTAAAACGATGGGATCGGGATAGTTTGAATTATGGGGTTGAACAACTTTATATAATTTCATAATATGCCTCCAACTATTATATTCGACCTGTTACCGACAAACATAATATCATATTATTATGTAGTTATTCATCCCTATTTTATAAAGCAGCGCCCCCTTCACAAGGGAGCGCTGCTTTATCCGAATAGAAATATTTTATCACGAGTTCACCTTATAACGTTTGGGCAATATCACACAATCTTCTAATTTCTTGATAACTCTCCAGACACACCATCCGCAGAATCTATATGGCTTAATGCATTCACTTCATGCTTTGTTTCTCTATACACAAAGTAATCAAAATCGGCATGTTTTCGAGTTCCACCGAGATCCTGCACACAAAGTCCGATGTAGGTTCCCGTAAACCGAATATACTCCGGAGATTCATCGCACAGATGTGTGATATCAACCCACTCGCCTACATGATTCCAGGATGAATCCTTATTTAACGCATAGTAAAAGCGGGCGCGATCATGATCAACCACTACTTTTAAGCGAAGCGTATTCACCGACTCTAGCGGAATATCCTCCAACAGTTCGTCATACACCCCGTACTTGGACTGAATAATTCCCAAGCACAGCCCCTTCGCTTCATGATAAGTTACACGTAAATAGAGATAGTCCTTGGTATCGTAGTACAAAATCAATCCTGCCATCTGCTGTGGATGATCCGGCGCAAATTCCAGAACTGTTTCGGCTTCACACTCAAACGTTTGCAATCTTCGCGCGATCATGCTTTGCCTATGCGTTGAACTCATCGACTCCATACCGTGCAAGCGCAAGTAACCGGGACGTTCCGACAAGCTGAGCCAAGTCGGGTCGGGTGGAATGCGAAGAGTATTCCAGTCATTCCGAAGCTCGGATTGATCAAAATGATCCATTTCAGCTAACGGTTCAAACGGATGTGCCGTAATCTTCGGTGCAATGACCTGGACCTCGGGATACCGGTTACCGCTCGCAAGCCTCAGCCAGCCGTCCTCGCTCCACGTACACGGCTGAAGTGCGGTCTCACGTCCAAGAATGCAATATTTTTGATGAACGGGTCGTCCAACCAGATGAGCCATGTACCATTCGCCGGTATGTGTTTCAACAAGACTGCCGTGGCCTGCCTTCTGCAGAGCCAAATCCGTTCTGCCATATGAAGTAAGGATCGGATTGGCTGGATCAACCTCGTAAGGGCCTTGTAGTGTACGGGAACGTGCTACTGTAACCGCATGCTCATAACCGGTTCCCCCTTCAGCCGTAATGAGATAATAATAGTCCTTGTGTTTATACAGATGAGGTGCTTCAGTTAATCCTAAAGCGGTTCCTTCAAAAATGTTCTTGGCTGGCCCGACCAGCTTTTGCTCCCCAACCGAATACTCCTGCAGAACGATGCCTGCAAACCGGTTTTTGCCCTTGCGGTGATCCCATATCATATTGACCAGCCACTTCCGTCCGTCCTCATCATGAAACAGGGAAGGATCAAAACCGCTACTGTTGAGATATATCGGTTCGGACCAAGGCCCTTCAATATCGGTTGCTGTCACAAGGTAATTGTGAGTGTCTTTAAAGGCGCCTACCCGGCTTTTGACATCGGTGTAGATCAGGTAAAACACGCCGTTGTCATAACTGAGACATGGCGCCCATACACCTCCGGAGTTAATGTTGCCCTCCATGTTCAACTGCGTTGCACGAGTCAGCGGTGAAGCGATTGGTCGCCAATGAACCAGATCTCGCGAATGGTGTATGCGTACACCGGGGAACCATTCGAAGGTGGACGTGGCGATATAATAATCTTCTCCCGCCCGGCATATGGACGGATCTGGATGAAATCCGGGGAGGATGGGATTGGTGATCATTTTCTTGATACTGTTCATGGAAGAAACCTCCGGTATGAAAGTGATGATCTGTACAACAGCAGATACACGAAAGGTAGAAATCAGTACCAGCCCAGCGCTTTTTTGCCGGCTTCCAGAGCAGTTATAATTCGCTCTACATCGTATACATTGCCTCTCCATGTTCCGCCGCTGACAGATTGCAGCGCAGCCCAGAGCTTTGTATCGTCCGGCAAAGCTTCATCAGGCCGCATATCCGGATGGAAGGTCCTTTGTGCCAGGATGAGAGCACCTTCTTCCGGCGAAACCTCAATTTCTCCTTCTCCGACAAAGTTAATGCTGCCCTCCAGCGTGCTCCGATCCACCACGATGTTAATCAGGTCTCCGTTCCGCAGCTTGCCAATTGGTCCGCCTGCCAGCGCTTCGGGGCCAACATGACCAATACACGCACCGGTGGAAACACCGGAGAACCGGGCATCCGTAATCAGTGACACGTATTTGCCAAAAGACAAATGCTTAAGCGCAGAGGTTAACTGGTACGTCTCCTCCATTCCGGTTCCGGATGGACCTCGTCCGAGAAGCACGACCACATCCCCAGCCGAGATACCTCCGGTCTTAATCGCACGGATCGCCTCACGTTCGGTGGTAAATACCTTGGCTCTGCCACGATGACGGTACACGCCATTCTCATCCAGCACAGCAGGATCAATAGAGGTGGATTTGATGACAGAACCTTCCGGAGCGATGTTTCCGGTTGGAAATGTTACGGTCGAAGAGATGCCAAGCTGCTGGGCGTGTTCTACACTCATGATGACACTGTCCGGATTGATGCCGTCCTGCTCTTTCAACTGCTTCCGCATGAGATGACGGCGTTCCGACGATTCCCACCAATCCAGCACCTGCCCCAATGACGTACCTGTAACCGTTGGTACAGACTCATCCAACAGACCAAGCTGTCTGAGGTGAAGCATAACCTCTGGTACACCTCCGGCCTGAAAGACGCGAATGGTCGGGTAAAAGATCGGACCGTTAGGCAGGGCACTAACCAGTCTTGGAACATTCTTGTTGACCTGTATCCAATCCTGTACCGTAGGCACGGTTAAACCAGCCGCATGGGCTATCGCCGGTATGTGAAGAAGCAGATTGGTCGATCCGCCAAACGCAGCGTGCACGGTCATGGCATTGCGAATGGATGCATCCGTGACGATGTCTGCCATCCTCATTCCCTGAGACTCCATATGGATGAGTGCGCGTGACGATTGGCGCGCCATTTCAATCCAGACGGGCTGCCCGGAAGGTGCAAGCGCGGCATGTGGTACTGTCATGCCCATGGCCTCTGCTACGACCTGGGCTGTTGCGGCGGTACCTAGAAACTGACAGCCTCCTCCCGGTGTAGCGCACGCGCGGCATCCTAAGTCCGACGCCATTTCGAGCGAAAGTTCTCCGCTGACATATCGTGCACCGATGGTCTGAATTTTACCAGCGTCCTCTCCATCGGTAGGTGGAAGCGTGACGCCACCGGGAACAATTACACCAGGCAATTGAGGCATACCGGCAAGCGCGAGCATCATTGCCGGTAGACCTTTGTCACAAGTAGCGACACCCAGCACCCCTTTACGTGTCGGCAGCGAGCGAATCAGTCTGCGAAATACCATGGCAGCATCGTTCCGGTAAGGAAGCGAGTCGAACATGCCGGTCGTTCCCTGTGATCTGCCGTCACACGGATCACTGACATAGCCGGCAAACGGGATTCCTCCTCGGCTTGACAGTTCTTCTGCGGCAGCTTTCATCAGTAGACCGACCTCCCAGTGACCCGTATGGTAACCGAGGGCTGTGGGACTACCATCCTCGTTGCGAATGCCGCCTTGTGTACTTAAGATCAGAAATTGTTTTCCGTTCAATTCCCCAGGTTTCCATCCCATTCCAACATTCTGGGACATGCCGAACAAGTCGCCACTTGGAGCATTTCGCAGTAAATCTTCCGTTAATGGCAGACGTCCGGCAGCTCCTGGAGCATGTGCTATGATATCGAAGCAGTTGGCTTCCTTCTCCCCCATAATCGACGTAATCTGTTCGTGCATGATAGCCCCCCACAGTTTATGACTTCACGAAGACCGTTTTGATGGCGGTGAAAAACTCGATAGCCGCTTGCCCCTGTTCTCTGGAATGTGAACTTGACATCTTCATTCCACCGAACGGAGCTTGTAGCTCTACGCCGGCCGTTTCTGCATTAATTCTGACAAGTCCTGCATCCATGTCCCGGATGAAGGACAGCATCGCCCCTACGTTCTGAGTATAGATGGAAGCACTTAAGCCGTAGTCGCTGTCATTCGCCGCTTCAATCGCTTCCTCCAGGGAATCTACTGCAATTAAGGCCAGAACCGGACCGAAGATTTCTTCCCGGGCAATGGACATATGGGATTCGACCCCTTCAAATACAGTCGGTTGCACATAGAATCCCTCTTCCAGTCCAGGACCGTCTCCTCTTTTTCCGCCAGCAAGCAGAACGGCACCTTCATCCTGACCTTTTTGGATATAACTCAGCACCGTATTGAGTTGTCCTTCACTCGCACATGGCCCCATCCAGCTTCCAGCAGACATGCCGTCACCCAGCCGGATTTCCTGGATTTGCGAGAGCAGTTTTTCTTTAAAGGCATCGTATACGTTTCGTTCAATGATGACCTTACTGGTAGCTGTACATTTTTGCCCTGTTGATTTCAATCCACCACTGATGGTGGCTTCGACAGCCAAATCCAGGTCAGCGTCAGCTGCAATGATGATCGGGTTTTTGCCACCCATCTCAAGTTGATACTTGGCCCCACGTGCTAGCGCTGCAGCACCGACCCGTTTCCCCACTTCATTGGAACCCGTGAACGTTATTCCTCCCACATCCGGATGCTCGGCAAGTGCTGAACCGATCACTGAGCCTCTGCCGCAAATCAGATTAATAACGCCTGCCGGGATACCCGCCTCTTCAAAACATTCCATGACTTTAGCCGCAGTGACCGCAGTTTCCTGAGCCGGCTTCAACACAACTGTATTGCCATAGATTAAGGCCGGAGCCATTTTCCAAATCGGAATGGCTACAGGGAAATTCCAAGGGGCAATAACTCCTACTACGCCAAGGGGTACACGAGTCGTAAACATCAGCGCTTCACTGTCTGTCGAGGGGATAACGTCCCCTGTTTTTCGCATGCCTTCTCCGGCGTAATACCTTAAGATCGCGACACCGCGCATCGTCTCTCCTTTGGCTTCAGGAAGTGTTTTGCCCATTTCCCTGGTCATCGCCTCTGCAACTTCATCGGCCCGACGTTCCAGCACATTTGCTGCCTGAAATAGATAGTTGCCGCGTTCTGCACCCGATAATCTCCGCCATTTTTTTGCTGCTTCCTTCGCCGCTTCGACAGCCCGGTTCAAATCCTCTACGCCGGAAGTGGGTACATAGCCGACAACTTCCTTCCGATTCGCAGGATTGATGCTCGGTTCGGTCTCACCAGATGTGGCCTTCACCCATTCTCCGTTAATATAATTGTTGTACGTCTGCTCCACTTGAAATGCGGTCATAGCCTTATCCTCCTTATAGATTAGTTTGAAATAACAGAATTCACGAGTGTCCCGATATCACTAATGGATATTTCAATCCGGTCTCCGGGTTCAAGTGTAAATTCATTAGGGGGAACGATACTTGTACCTGTCAAAAGAACCGTACCGTCAAACAAATCATTGTCCCTTGCTAAAAAAGAGACCAATTCATCCAGCTTACGGTTTAATTCACTTGTGTTTGCCTCGCTCTTAACAACCAGTTCACCTGCGCGATAAATTTCGCAGACAATGCTGAATGCGTAGGGATTCTGCACCGTTTCTGCCAATCGGATAGCCGGACCGATGGAGCAGGAGTTGCGCCACATTTTGGCTTGTGGCAGATACAGCGGATTCTCCCCTTCAATATCACGGCAGCTCATGTCATTACCGGCAATGTATCCTACAATACTTCCGTCACCCGCAAGCACCAATCCAAGCTCAGGCTCCGGGATCTGCCACGTGGAGTCGCTTCGGAGCGTGACGGCATCATTCGGACCTACCGTTCGTGCTGCCGTGGATTTAAAGAAGATTTCGGGTCTTTCCGCATCGTATACCTTATCGTAAAAGGTCGTTGCATCCATTTTTCCATCCGTCGCTTCATAATTTCTCGCTTCCCTGCTTCGTTGATACGTAACACCTGCCGCCCATACTTCCGGGGCATCCACTGGTGTGATCAGATGCAAGGTAGTCCAATCATCCGTCAGCTTGTTTAATGGTTTAAAAGCGCTTTCAATAAGTTGAACAGGTGATATCCCTTGTTCTTTTGCTTGATGGATCAAAGTCATAAAATCGGCTTGCGGCAAACGATAGGCTTTTTCATCATCCGTAACGGCTGCCAGCCACTTTTGTTGCCCGTCCAGAAATCGAATAATTCGCATTCAAGCTTGCCCCCATTCTCCCTATTGGGTTGATAATATTACCTTAGCACCAGCCAGGTTTCGTGACGATGTTCTAATCACTCCAACGAATTACCCTTTTCACGCATTTTTTTTCTGTTAAGATAAATCTAGATTAGATGAACCAAGGATGATGTACTCATCTCTCGTCCCTGTGTGTATTCTCAGTTCAGTGGATATCAACGAAATGATAAGATGTTGGAGTATAGAAGGATAAGGAGGTTGGGGTGCTGTGGCCAAGCTTTCGGAAGCCGTGTATTTGGGTCGTCTGCCTGATGTTCGCATGTCTTTTCAATTATTGGGGCTACATGCAAGAAAAGTGGATTCAACCTGGACGTATCCATCTCATGAGCATTCAATGTATGAAGTGCACTGGATGATGGACGGCCAGATGAATATGGTTGTTAACGGACAGTTATACAGTCAGACTGTAGGCGATCTTCTGTTCATTCGCCCTGGTATGACGCATTCCTGTACGGGTGCCGGACCGGAGGGGTTCACATACTTTTCCGTGCATTTCAGTGTACAGGATACGTCCTTTTGCAGAGAACTCAACCGTTGCAAAGACATCTATTATCCGGCAAATTCGAATTTGGCTCTGGGGCTGTCCTCTTCCCTGTCTACCTTGTATAATCTGGCCACAGAGCATTTGTCGAGTTCGCTATCCTCTTCCAAACAGATGAAGGTGCATGCTGCTGTGTTCGAACTACTCGGTTCCCTGGTCGGACAATTATCTCAGCAAGCATCCGTTACGTTGTCGAGAAAAGAAACCATTGCCCATCAGATTGCTGAGCACATTGAGGATTCGGTGAGATATATCCATCTTCATGGGGAAATTCAGGAGAGCGAGCGAACCTGGATTCAAGATATTGCCAAGTCGCTGAGCATTAGCCCGTCACAGGTTAATCGTATTTTTCGGCAGGTATACGGCATCGCTCCGCGTAAGTTTCTATCGGAAACCCTTCTGAACGAAGCGCAGCGCTTGTTAAAACAAACGGACCTGAACATAGACCATATTGCGATGATGCTGGGGTATAAGACCAATGCGCACTTCAGCCGCCAGTTCAAGCGGTGGACAGGCATCGCGCCAAGTGAATTTCGCAGTCATTCGCAGCAGAATGGTGAAGCCACACATTCAGATGCCTGAGATGCAGCAATCTCTGAGCCGCATGAAGCTAACCAATACAAAAAGCAGCTGCTGGATGTCCAGAAGCTGCTCTATCTTTCTCAGGTATTCGATGTTCTGTTGTAACTTTTACGCTAAAATAAATGCAGCGAGGCTCGCACTTCCCGAACCCCGATATGTAAAATACAACGCCTGTATACCATCCGGAATATTAATCTCGGCTGTATAGGGTTTCCAATGATTAGTGAAATGTACCGGTATTGTACCCAGTGCAGGACCGTCCCATACTGTTTTGACCTCGAATACCCCGTTACAATATCCACGCACCTTGATTGAGACCTGGCGAATCCCTTTGCAATCAAAATACTTAAACCCTGCCGTTGCAGATTCAACCATATTGGCAATATAACCGATCTCTTCATCACCATCTCTTCCATCCTGGGTGATCTTCGGAAATCGGCTGTCCAGCCAGGCTCCTGCCCCGAACCCCCCAGTATACCTTTGATCCTCTTGGGTAAAAAGATTGCATGCAAGATACGCAGGGTACTCGCCTCTTCCCTCCAACGGTCTACCGTTTGAGCCGCAGGAGGTCATTTCCACCTGAGGAATGCTGCCGTCCTCTTCAAATGATATCTTCTCAATACAGCCCTGGCGGTTGAATGCGTCACCATTGGTATGACGGTGATAGAAAACATACCAGTCTCCGTTGATCTCTACAATGCTGCCATGGTTATTGCCTCCATAATACATGGGTTTTTCAGCAGGTTTGTAGGAGTCGATATGGAGATCACAGTTGCTTACGATGACGCCCTGATATGTAAATCCTCTATTTGGAAACAGGCTAGTGGCATAACATAATTCATGCATAACGATAGAGGAATATACGAGATAGTAGGTATCCCCTCTCTTGCGGATGGAAGGTGCTTCGAAAAATTCATGGCCCTCATAACCGCTGCCCTTACTGTAAGGTTCGCTCGGTGCTACGAATACGGGTTCTTCCACAATCGTTAGCATATCTGAACCTAACATCGTGGCCATCGCGCCATGTCTTGAGGGGTCTCCAGGTGCACAAAAACCGGTATACAGATAGGTATGCGGTCCTTCAGTCATCACGCCGGGATCGAACTGCGGCTCATCCCCATCTCTTTCGCCGAGACGAGTGCCGTCAGCATATTGTACATACCCATAGAATTCATATTTGCCAGCAGGTGTATCACATACAGCCACCGAAACAACGGGTACCTTGTCCAACACATAATACAGATAATACCGTCCATCGGGACCCCGCGTAACATCTGGCGCATACAGGCACATATGACCATTTGGATTAAGGGGGTCATCAGTTTTTTGGTAGATTACCCCTTCATTTCGCCAATCCCCAAGGTCATTCACGGGTGCAGACCAGCATACATAATCGTTCAGACAGAAGGCATGTCCGTTAAAACGGTCATGTGAACCATACACATACACTCGTTCATTGAATACATAAGGCTCGCCGTCGGGGACATATTCCCAGGATGGAAGGTATGGATTCAAACCTTGTTTATTCATTCAATGCACACTCCTTATATAAATTGATAGACCATCTATTACACTTACGATTACTTTCGTATAATAGAGAACAACTACAATGTTCCATAAGTGTCTCTATTTATTCCATAACCTGCATGGTAAAGGTGAAGAACAATGAATACGATTTTTTACGTCGAATATGATGCTGCCCATAACCATCCGTTTGTGTTTGATATTCCAGAAGGACATGATTGCTGGCTGTTAGTTGTTACGCAGACTCCTGCACAGTTCTGGGTGGGCGGGAAATTGATAGATTATCCACCTCATTGTGCCGTTCTCTATCCACCTCATCAGAAAATATATTATCGCTCTTGTACGGAGCAATATGTGAATGATTGGATTCGTTTCGAAAGTGATGAGATGTATGTAACTGAAACTTCCCTACCGAAGGGCGAACCATTTCCATTAGATGATCCTGAATTTTGTCACAAGCTGTTTCAATTACTTGTTGCTGAGCATTCTTTCCAGAAAAACAACCGAGAATCAACGATAGATTATTTACTACGAACGCTGTTCAACAAGCTGTTGGAGTCTTGCGTTCAAGAGAGTATTGGCCCGCAGCATTATCCTCTGATGAAGCTTCGAACAGAGATTCACAATAATCCGAGTCACCCATGGACAGTTGCTGCCATGGCCAAAACCATGAATATTAGTCCGGGATACTTACAGCTTGTATATAAGAACTCCTTTGGGGTGTCGTGTATGGAGGATGTAATTCATAGCCGAGTTCGGTTAGCTAAAGAGTACCTCAGACATCATCAATATACGGTTGCAGAGATCGCCGACAGGTGCGGGTATCGTAATGTCGAGCATTTTTGCAGGCAATTCAAACAAATGACGGGTGTATCACCCAAGCGATTCATAAACGACATAAAGAACCCGGGTGACATAACAGAATGAGAGATAAATCTCACTCTCTCGCTCTGTCCAATGGGCAGTTACACTTAACTTTTTAGCCATCCAAAAGGTATACGTCAACGAGTTTGTTAGCGTTCTCTGCTGTCATTTTAAGTTAAGGTTTTAGCCTGTATAATGCAATGACATATTCTCAAGCATAATTGATCTATTATCATATTGTGATACTTTATAATGACATCTTGTTTTTGGCATATGCAGCCGCACCAATCATCCCTGCTTGTCCGCCTAATTTCGCTTGCACTATTTTACATGCATGGGATGAAAGCTTTAGCGAATGTTTCTCAACAGTGTCACGCACCGTATTCAGCAATCGATCACCGGCTGCCGACATTCCTCCACCAATAATAATTACTTCCGGATTGAACAGATTGATTACATTGGATAGACCAAATCCGAGAATCTTACCGGTCTCATGCATAACTTCAATTGCAAGTGAATCACCAAGATCATATGCTTCCGAGATCATACGTGCAGTAATTGTCGTCCAATCCTCTCCAACCCATTTCAGAATCATACTTGATCGCCCTTCCTCAAGCTTGTCAGTAAAGGTCTTGACGATTCCTACCGCAGACACGTATCTCCCCAGACAGCCCGAACTTCCACACCGACAAGGACGACCCTCCCGGTACATATTCATATGTCCGATCTCGCCTGCACTTGATGTAGTACCGTAAATAACCTTTCCGTCATTGACAATACCAGATCCCAGACCAGTGCCTAACGTTATCAATATCAGGTTTTTATAGTCGATGCCTGCGCCAAACTGCCATTCACCATACAGATTTACCCGAACATCATTGTCGATGTAAACAGGAAATTCAAAATGTTTTTTCATATAGTTCACGACATGAATGTTTTCCCAGTCTGGAAAATTAGGTGAAAATATGGATAGTCCCTGCTCCGGATCTAATAATCCAGGAATGCCCATACCCATGCACAGAATAGAAGCTGACTCAATCCCCTCAGAAGACAGCATTTCTTGGATAATGTGTACAATTCGGTTTAATACATGGAGCGGTCCTTTTACCGCCTCTGTAGGGTCGCTTCTTTCGTGAATTTTTTGAAACTCCAGAGTGAGAATGGAGGACTTAATGTTGGTTCCACCCAAGTCAATTCCGATGATGTATTCTCGCATAATAATCTCCGCTCTCATTTAATTTGATATTGATGAACAAACAGCAGCAATTTGCTAATAAACTCATGCTCTATTCTGCCATGATGATTGCATCTCAATAAAGCCAAGTTTTAGAAGCAACAATTACCATCCTGAAATTACACTGGATCTGTTGTTTCCGTCCTGCTTCTCAAGTTCTTAAATCGTAATATGACAAGAAGTAAAGCAATGCCTACAGCTCCAAAACCCAACCAATTTAAGTACAGGACTGATGTACGACTGATCACAATCCCGCCTAATCCAGATCCCAGTGCAAAACCAAATTGGATAAACGACGTATTGACGCTAAGGGCAATATCAGGATTACGAGGTGCCAGTGTAACCAGATATAGTTGCTGGGCCGGAGATATGCTCCACGTGGCTAACATAAAAATCATTAAAACCAAGATTAACATCACAAGATTAACTCCAGCTAGAGCAAACAAAAGAAGAGTTACGCCTTGTAACAGAAGGCCTAGACCAATTGTAAACTTTGATCCCTTTACATCTGCCAATTGTCCACCCACTTTTGATCCGACAAAGCTGCAAATTCCCGCGAGAAACAGAACACCGCTGATCTCGGTCATGGTAAGTGTGGATGTAGCTTGCAAGAACGGCGTGATATACGTGAACAGTGTTGAATAGCCGCCGATATACAATAATGTAATAAGCAAGGCAGTCAGAATGAGTGGATTTCTTAAAATGGAGAGCTGCATTTTGAGGGTGATCTTTTCTTCCTCTTTGATTACCGGAACCTTTTTGTTGATAATAAGTAATGGAAGAACACTTAACAATCCAATCAATACAAATAGAACTCTCCATCCAAACCTTTCACTAAAAAATGTACCCAATGGGACACCGAGCACTAACGAACTGCTTAGCCCCATCAAAATGATGCCGATGGCATTGCCCCGCTTTTCTTTTTCAACCAGTCGTGTAGATACGGCCATCGCTACTACAGTAGCCATGCCTCCGCTAGCCCCTTGAACTATTCGTACCCATAGTAAAGTTTCGTAAGAAAGGTTAAAAAGCATGAGCCCGTTACTCGCAATAAACACACTGAGGGTGGACAACAGTAACTTCTTACGATCCATATTTATTGTAATTGCAATGAGAATCGGGGCAATAATGGCGGCTGACAGAGCGAATACAGTCACCAGTAACCCCACTTGGGAAGTAGACACGCTCAAGTCTGAGGCGATCATTTCAATGACTCCTGTAATGATGTACTCAAGCGTTCCGATCAGAAAAACAGTTAACGCCAAGATATATATGATCCATTTATTTTTCACTTTACTCCACTCCGTCTTCTTCAGTTATCTATTTAGTATTGGGATCTGTATTTCTATGAATTGTGCATCTTGTTCTTGGGATAAGGGTAAATATAGTTCCCTACCCGCTTCGTTTTCCTTGATCTGATAGTTATTTTTCTCAATCCATGTAGCTAAATGAACACAGGCTTTGCAGGCAAAGGTGGCATTGGAACGATAAGCTATGGTGGCCATCATGGGCTCAGCAGGAAGAGTCCGGATTTGAAATGGATATGGAGGTAATTGCAGCTCACAAGTTAAGAAATAACCTATTTCCAATTCGAACTTTTCCTCTTGTCCAAGGATTTCTCTCCACAAAACAACCTGTGGCCCCTGGATCATTTGACGTATTTCTTTGGTTAATGACTGATCAAAATGACGAAATAAACTCGGAATATCCTCATCCCCCCCGTACCCAGTCTGAAAAAGAAGCTGCCGAGCACTTTCCTCTTTGATTCGGATTTCTTGCCCAGTTTCGACGTGCCCCTCTTCCTCCATAAGCTGCAAGCGTTCCTCAATTCGGACGAGTTTAGCTTGTTCTGTATCGATAATCTGCTGAATTTCGCTTTTTTTCAGTTGAAACATACCTTGAATATTCTCCAATGTAATATGTTCCTGTAACAGTTGTGTGATTTGTGGCAACGTAAACCCCAATTCTTTATAAATCAGGATTCGGTTGAGCTCCAGAAGCTGATCTGCGGAATAGTAACGGTAACCTGTTTCGTGATCTACCTTTCTCGGTTTAAGTATGCCAATCTGGTCATAATAACGCAGTGTTTTTAACGAAACCCTACTTAGCCTGGAAAATGCACTGATCTTGAACAACATATCATCTCCAATCTATTAATATAATGCGAGTATATAGTTTCCCGTGCAGGGGAAAGTCAAGGGGAATATGCTTCTCATTTTTATAGTTAAATCAACTAAATCAACCATCATCCTTGTCTTCACTCTATGTTGGGCTTATGGGGAAGTCAAAGAACCGTTTCTGAATGAAACGTTCATTTTTTTTGAACAAAAAAATGCCACTTATCGTGGCATTCTCTCGGTATTCATTCAATTATTCTGCTCAGGCAGGGTTGTATTATTTTCCGGTTTCAGCAAATGCTTTAATACGCTCCCCGATCTGATCACGGACCCTTTGGAATACGGCCCATTTCTCTTCATCTGTACCTTGCGCTTTGGCAGGATCATCAAATCCCCAGTGTTCCCGCTTCACATGCGGAGGCGTCATTGGACATTTATCTGCGGCATCCCCACACAATGTGACTACGAAATCAGCGTTGTTCAACAACTCTGAATCAATGATGTCCGAGGTTTGAGTCGAAATATCCAGATCAACTTCGTTCATGGCTTTAACCGCTTTTGGATTCAGACCGTGGGCCTCTATTCCTGCGCTATAGATGTCCCAGTCCTCACTCAGATATTTCTTGGCCCAGCCTTCGGCCATTTGACTCCGGCAGGAATTACCGGTGCATAGGAAGTACAGTGTTTTTTTACTCATGTTTATCTCTCCTCGTTATTTAAAGTTATAAAATGATTAACCACAGATACAGACCCACTAGGGTAATAAGCAGAGTCGGAATGGTGATTATGATACCTGTCTTGAAGTAAGTGCCCCATGATATTTTGACACCTTTGGTGCTAAGTACATGAAGCCAGAGCAGGGTCGCGAGTGAACCAATCGGGGTAATCTTGGGACCTAAGTCCGAGCCAATAATATTGGCATAGATAAGCGCCTCTCGAACAGTCCCTGTTGCTGTCGTTGCATCGATGGCAAGTGCATCAATCAACACGGTAGGCATATTGTTCATCAGGGATGAAATGATTGCCGCGATAAAGCCCATACCCATTGTTGCAGCAAACAATCCTTGATCTGCTACAGCCTGAATGACTACGGCCAACAGATCGGTCAAGCCTACATTACGTAGACCATAAATCACGACATACATGCCGATGGAGAAAAATACGATGGCCCAAGGTGCTTCTTTGACAACCAATGCGGTCGGTACAGCAGAACTCCGGGAAGCCATGATCAGGAAGAATATCGCGACAATACCTGCCACAAAGGATACGGGGATTCCGAGAAATTCACTGGTAAAGTATCCAATGAGAAGAACCGCTAATACCACCCACGACAACCGAAACATCTTCATATCCTTAAGGGCAGTTACCGGAGGTTTCAATTCACTCGCATCAAATCGTTTGGGAATACTCTTGCGGAAAAAGAGATACAGTACACCAATACTCGCCACCAGTGAGAACAGATTCGGAACAAACATTCTTCCTGCGTACTCCATAAACGTAATACCAAAGAAATCGGCAGACACAATGTTAACCAGGTTACTCACAACCAGCGGCAAGGAAGTCGTATCCGCAATAAATCCGCTGGCGATAATAAATGGAAATACTCTCTTTTCATCAAAATTCAGTGCACGTACCATGGCTAGAACAATTGGTGTCAGTATCAGTGCACCTCCATCATTGGCAAAGAAAGCAGAAACCACTGCTCCCAGGATGGAGACGTAAACAAACATTCGTACACCATTGCCATGAGCGGCTTTGGCCATATGTAAGGCAGCCCATTCAAAAAAGCCGATACGATCCAGAATTAACGAAATCAGAATGATTGCGACAAATGCAAGCGTAGCATTCCAAACGATTTGCGTTACATCCCAGACGTCATGAAGATCGACCACGCCCACAAGTAAAGCAAGAATTGCTCCGCCGCAAGCAGACCAACCAATGGACAGGTTCTTAGGCTGCCAGATGACAAGGATTAGCGTAATTAAAAAGATCATGCACGCTAGCAGCGTAGAAAACAATATATTTCCCCCTTTCAGTTCCGCCATCTGATTTATATTTGTATATAACAATATACTTATATATTGATAAAAAATTAATTACATCCGGATGTAAAGTTCTCTTTATTCAAAGACTTAAGAATCGTTGCCGTGTCCGGCATCAGTTCCAAGACAGATTTAATATAAGGTGTATTCTCTACATTTAAAGAGTAGTATACCCACTGGCCACGCTTATTCTCCTTAACCAAGCCTTGATCCTTCAGCTTGCGTAAATGCTGACTAATTCCAGGTTGTGACATGTCTAAAATCTCTACAAATTCACACACACACCATTCACGTTCTTTGAGGAGTGTAAGGATCGTAAGACGTGTTTTATCGCCCAACAATTTAATCTTTTCTGCTGCATTTTGAATGGAATCCATGTCACTTCCTCCTTCCGTTAAACATAAGTGCATGCTTATATTATAATATTAAAAATTTGAAGTCAACATAATTCATGGGATCTTTGACATGAAAAATAAGGCGCGTAACTCAGTTCGAGCTCTGTCAACTCCTGTATATGTCCTCCAAAATATGATTTATTGATATGATTGTCAAAAACGCCTGTCAACACTGCTAAAAGCGAGTTTTTGACAGGCGTTTATATTGGATCAATTATGAAATAACGATTCAAATGAATGTCTTATGTTAGAGTATAACAGGCTGAATCAATCCGTCCTTGCCGAAAAGAAGCAGATCAATACATATTTCACGATGATAACCCTTTCCAGAGGAAAATCTGGAGAGTGGCGTGACAAAACGGTGATAGGCTATCCGGTACTGATCAGTTTCGGGCTCATTAAATATACAATGATGACCTGTGCCCAGCATGCCTTTCTCCACATTTTTGCTCAGAATCGGGTATTGATAGGTGATCGGACCGTATAATTGCTCTGACGTACCGTAATTCACATGATAGTTCTCACTGCCCGTATCATCACAGGACCACGTAAAGTGGTATAGTCCGCCCCGCTTCAACACCGTTACCGCCTCACGAAAATCATGGAGCCCTGAGAGATTGCTCATGGTGTCCTCTAAGACACTTGTCATGTCGTCACCAAGCTCCACAATGGCAGCATGTCCATTCCCGAATAGCAAATACGATTTTCCATCCGTTTCAGTATAGATAGAAGGGTCGATAGCTTGCCCCATGGTGATACTCAGACGTCTTAACTGCTGCATTGTGATCAAAGGCTGCGGCTCGGCCAGGAATGGCCCAATCGGTGTATCCGCTACAGCAACGCCGATGGCACTCTCTCCATTCAGCATTTTGCCACAGAAATAGAAATAGAACTTTCCGTTGCGGGTGGCAATGGCTGGTGCCCAGGCATTACCGGTTGCCCAGGTGACATCCTCTGTCCCCAGATCAAGGATCACACCTTCGTCTTGCCAATGCTTCAGGTCTGAAGAAGAAAACACCTTGAACTGTGTTCCCGACCACCCCTCGAAGCCATCTGTTGTCGGATACATATAGTAACGATCCTCAAACTTGGCGACATCTGGATCGGCATATTGTCCAGGAAGCACCTGATGACCATCCCCGTAAGCCGCGAGAAGCCGGCTGCACTCCTCAGTTGTGATGGGCAGGACACTTCCATGACGCTTTTGGTTCGTTCCCATATCAAAATCATCATCAGGAACGATTCGGAATTCTCCGCTTCCCAGATCTGTAGTCAGCAGAGGAAGATAACCCTTGCCTTCAGCAAATCGATCAACAATCAGGCACCATTCTTCCCGGTCATTGAATTTAAATATCTGAGGTCCCTCCACACCTGCCACAGCCTCCAGAATCGGGGCTTGCAGCGGAACAAACGCTTCTTTGTCGAGAGAGTCACCTTTTTCTACCCGTATGTTTTTGGTTGTTTCATCCTTGGAGTATCGATAGTAACAACCACCCGAAGGAAGAATCGTTGTATCAATAATATGATTATCCCGCTCAATGTATTTTTCCGATGCGGAGAACGTACGAAAGTCTTTTGTGCGAGCGCTGTATATTTTTTGCTTTCGTTCTTGCTCCTGAGGCTCTTGCGTTGCAGAAGCCCAAAATACGAGAAACTCATCTGTTGTTTCATCATACACCGCTTCGGGTGCCCAGACACAACCGGTCCCCTCAACTCCTAATGTAACGTTCCAGGGGGATGACCAATTCACGAGATTGCTGGATTCCCATATAATTACGTCCCGGCTCCCGGCATTAACGGCATGAGTCCATCCTTTGCCGCTTGCGATGCGCAGATCTGTAGCAATCAGATAGAATTTATTTTCCTTGACTGAACGAATCAGAAACGGGTCCCGTACTCCTTTTTCTCCAAGGTCAGAAAACAGCACAGGTGATCCGCCATTAAGATCCTTCCAGTGAAGACCATCCTCGCTATAGGAGAAATAAACCTGCTCTCCATCTGGTTGTTCGCCAATAAAATGTACAAATAGATACCCATTATAATTTGAAGATGATGTGGTCAATGGAAAAGCCTCCTGAAATGAGATTGAGTTTAAATGATTTACTTTAACTGAAAAATGAAAGCGTTCTACTTATGTTGTATCATACTTCAAAAATAGTGGAATGAGTATATTTTTATAATCTCGTCTGTTGTAGATCATGTGAATCTTTCGCTGGAAACCTATTGTCCAATACATCGCCTTATTTTGTTTATTTTACCTCAGGTATACAAAATTCTTGGTTTTCATTTACAATTGAATGCTAACCTTTTTAAGGATGAACAAATGAATATAGATTCATGCATTCATTTTTGTTTTCGAGATATGATGAGGAGGAATCATTGTGAAATTATCCAAAAAAGTATTACCAGCGGTAGCGCTGACTCTGGCTGTATCGGCTTCTACTCTCTTGTCTGCGGGACAAGCAAGTGCCGTTCAAGCTGTAAGTGTGGAGAAAAAACAAATCAAGAACATCATCTTCCTCATTGGGGATGGCATGGGGACCTCTTATACTTCGGCCTACCGCTATATGAAGGATGATCCTTCAACGAAGGGCATGGACAAAACCGTATTTGACCCTTATCTGGTTGGGGCACAAATGACCTATCCGGATGATGATAAACAAAATGTGACGGATTCTGCTTCCGCAGCAACGGCCATGTCGGCGGGCGTGAAAACATACAATGCGGCCATTGCGGTTGACCCTGAGCAGAAGGAAGTCAAAACCGTACTTGAGCAGGCCAAAGAAAACGGTAAGTCCACCGGACTCGTGGCTACGTCGGAGATCACTCATGCCACACCAGCTGCATTTGGTGCCCATGATATCAGTCGAAAAAATATGGATGCCATTGCGGACGATTATTATGATGAGTTGATTAATGGCAAGCATAAGGTGGATGTACTTCTGGGTGGAGGGAAATCCAATTTTGTACGCGAGGGTCGGGACCTGACGAAGGAGTTCCAGAAGGCCGGATTCAGCTATGTGACGGATCGTTCCGCTCTCCTCGCTGATAAGAATCAACAAGTTCTTGGACTGTTTGCCGATGGAGGATTGGACAAGATGATTGATCGTACTGCTGCAACGCCATCATTGGCTGAGATGACCAATACAGCGATTGATCGCCTCAGTTCGAACGATAAAGGGTTCTTCCTAATGGTTGAAGGCAGCCAGATCGACTGGGCAGGACATGATAATGATATCGTTGGCGCGATGAGTGAAATGGAAGATTTCGCAGCAGCATTTCAGGCAGCTATTGATTTTGCCAAAAAAGATGGTGAAACCCTTGTCGTGGCTACTGCCGATCACTCCACGGGCGGACTTACGCTTGGAAAAGACGGAGAATACAACTTTTTCGTAGACCCGATCAAAGCTGCACTGCGAACACCAGACTTTATGGCAGCACAGATTGCGAAAGGTGCTTCGATTGAAGAAACACTGAAAAGTTATCTGAAACTCGAGTTAAAGGCCGAAGAGATTGAATCGGTGAAAGAAGCAGCCAAAAGTGCAGATGTAACGAAGATTGATAATGCCATTGAAGCCATTATTAATAGCCGTTCGTTTACGGGCTGGACCACAGGTGGACACACAGGGGAGGATGTTCCTGTATATGCCTACGGCCCGGCAAGTCATCGCTTCGCCGGTTTGATCGACAACACAGATAATGCGAAGATCATATTTGATATCCTCAGCAAGCACCAATAATTCCAGCATAATTCGGTAATTTATGATCATCCCTTCTCTTCTTTCATCTGAAGAGAAGGGATTTTTTCATTTCTGATGGTGTCACTCGACATCAATGGGATGTTTGATTTGATCCTCATAATAATCGATATAGATCCTGCCGTCGCTTCCTTTTACAGCATAAAATACATCGTTTATGTTCTTGCTTTTCGATTCAAGCTGTTGCATTAATTGCTTATCTGATATGCCATTTAGTTCTAGATTCTTGCTTAACATCGTTCCGTCCATAATTAACTCCACAGGCATGCGTTCAGGTTTGGACTCTACCTTCCTATGAACATCCTCAACCGTAGCCGTTCTATATTTGTTTTTTTTCATGACTGAAACTTGTCCATTCACTTCGAGTAAGGCGTACTCTACTTCCTCCATATTGAAAATGTCTTTCTGTCTTAGCATTTGGTTTAAGGAATCCAATGTCAGTTTATTCTTGGCGAGATTATTTTCAAGGATTTTGCCACCTTCAATCAATACGGTAGGTGAACCTTCTGCCAGTAGACGGATTTTTCTGCTTTTCAGATTTAATTTAGATAACAGATAAGAGGTTCCGGTAAAAACAATTAGAGAAATAATCAGATGTGTGACTTCTATTTTCTCGTTAAAAGCTAGATTGGCAGCTATGGCTCCCATGATGACTGCGGTGACAAATTCATGGAAGTTCATATCAGACAACGTTTGTTTTCCCAATATGCGAGCAATTCCCAATAAAAGCATAAAAGCAAAGATACTACGGATGAAGATAATGACATGTTCGTACAATACAAGCACCCTTTCGCGTGTTAGACAATTATGGAACTCTTTTAAGTATTCACCCAATTGTCCTTAAATATGTTGCCTTATGCATTACAAAATGAAACAAAACAACATGATCCGTTAATATGAGAAAAATGATATGAACATGAAATCAGTTTGGAACAAAACGCGGAGCATTTTATAGAGGGGATGGCGATTTTATTTCCGTTTGGGTTCGTTCTCGCTCCCGTATAGTCATGCATTATTTCCCATGAAGATGGGTACTCTAACTTAACCATCTATGTGTTGAAGGAGAGAAATCCGATGAATGCGGTTAACGACTGGTTGAGGCAGATTGCCCACAATTATATATTGATTGTGATTGCCGCGATACTCTTTTTTACGGTCAAAGCAATCATTGGATACTATACGTACAAGCATTATGATAAAAAATTAAATGCACTGTCAGATCAAATGGATCGTCTTATGGAGAAGAAAACGACGGACTGATTTAAGGCATGAAAATCCATAATTGAAGTAACTAGCTTTGGAGGAAAAATAAATGTTAGGAAATTTGCTTTTGGGTATGATTCTTCCCATTCTGTTGGGCGTGTGGGTTTTGCGACGACACGTTAAAATCCTCGTTATTTATTATCCACTGGGTGTGGCTATTGCTGCTTGTATCAACAACGTGGGGTTTAATTATTTCTGGAACATACTGCCGAACACTCGCAACCAGTCTTTTGCCGCTCTCCCTATGGACCTCGGTATCTATCCAATTGCCGGATGCCTGATGATGTATGCCATTTTAGTAAAAGGGGCGAAGCCATGGGCAGCCATATTTGCGGCCTCCTTATCACTGACATTCATAGAATGGATTGCTAAAATGCTGGGACATGTGATCTATTTTAACGGTTGGAACATCTTTTGGACTTTCTTGTCCTATCTCCTGCCATTTGTGCTGGCTTACGGGTACGGCGTGTTATTGAAACATCTACCCAGCGATCAAAACCCGGTCTGAAAAGTTAAACGCGTACATACAAAACAGCTAAGGGTTAACGCGGATGGGCATACGTGCATATGTTAACTCATATTCGTCTTGGAGGGATTCGTAATGTATGTGGCATATCCTTATGGTTACAGGTACACTTTTACTCCGGTATGGGCAACATCAACAGCCGAAGCACTTGAATTAATCAAATCCGCTGTGCAGGGAGAACGAAACGATGAGATGTTCTATGATTCACTGATTCAGTTATCACCTGATGCCAATCAGGCTGCCATCATCACGAGCATCCGTAATGATGAACGTGGACATAATCAAATGTATCGGCAAATGTACAAGGATCTGACAGGTCAGGAGATTTCGGGCGTAAGTAATGAGCCGGTTGAGAAGGTCACTTCTTATCTAGGCGGGCTGCAACAGGCGTTTCAAGGTGAATTGGCGGCCGTGGAAAAGTATCGGAGAATATGGTTTGGTCTCCCTTATGGCATATATAAAGACACGGTCTGGGGAATCATTCTGGACGAACAGAAACATGCGGATAAATATAACAATCTGATTACTTACAATCTGCCGAGATAGTCAGGTATGGGATAAACAAACGCGTGGATTCCTTCCCAGAAACACAATTGAAATCAGCAAAAAAACCAGTGATTGATTAAAGCTCACTGGTTTTTTGTTTTGCTGAATTTCTCATTTAAAATCTAAATCTTATATGCATTCTTTCAACATATCAGGTTCCACATGAACGTGAACGGTGTATACGTCATGCTCCTCCATTAACTCGTTCTCCACGTCTGTACAGATATCGTGTGCTTGTTGAAGATCCAGCTCAGCATGTACGGTGATGACAACATCCACGACAGCATTATTGCCATAATTGCGTGCTCTTACATCTTTGACCTTCTCTACACCGTCTATTCCGGCAATCGTCTTTTTGTATTCCTGAATCAGTTCAACATCAAAACCATCGGTCAGATGATGTGTGGCTTCTTTGAAAATGTCCCAAGCGGTCTTGCAGATCAGGAAACCTACGATAACAGCCGTTACGGGGTCCAACCATGGAAGTCCGAACTGGGAACCCACGATTCCAATGACCGCACCGATACTCACCCAAGCATCGGAGATATTATCTCGCGCTGCAGCCATGACCGCCTGACTTTTGATACGTGTAGCAAGTCTCTTGTTATATCGATAGACCAGATACATAATAACCGCGCAGAAAATACCTGTGTACGCGGCGATGATATCCGGAGATTCATGTGTACCCTGGAACACAGAACTGATGGCTTCAAACAGAACTTGTAAACCTACTGCCATCATAATGAAAGAAGCAACTAGTGACGCAACGGTCTCTGCTCTCCAGTGACCATATGTATGGTCTTTGTCGGCTGGGCGTTGGGCAAGCTTCAAACCGATCAATACAGCTATGGAGGCCACAATATCGGTAGCATTATTTAATCCATCCGCCTTAAGCGCTTCTGATCCGGCCATATTGCCAACGATCAGTTTTAATAAGGTCAAACATATGTAGGCGATAATGCTAATGATGGCTCCGCGCTCCCCCAGCTTTAGATTATCGTATTTTAGTTGATCCACAATGACATCCTCCTGCAATCTTCATTTCTAGCACGACTATGATGGTATCATTGCTGAATTGTGTGGGTCTAGAGAAACGTTTTGAGTGTTACGAAACATAATCTGTAAGCGGCAATTCTTTTAAGAGAATCCAAAAAAGTTGGATTTGGCAAACTTAAGTGTTTGATGGGTACGAGGAAGGTGGCCTATTGGCTTCCTTTCCTGTGACCACACCTTCTTGCTCCTAAACAAAAAGAGCCAAATGGATCGTATTGATCCACTCGGCTCTTAGCGTTATTTTACAATAATTTGTATAACATCACTTACCGTTGTTTCATTTCCATTCATTCATATTCACTGGTCTTGTTCAGAATGTATCGGTTCATCTGGCGCCTCATTTGCAAGCAACTGCGAATCATCGGAATGCCGTTCGAACATAACTGCGTCAGCCCTTGTATAGATCATATCCGCAGGAAGCGTTGGCGGGTCTACCGTTGTAGGCGTAACCCTTGTTAAACGAACATACTCGCTGCCGTCTCCCGTGAAGTCAAACGTGCCCAGATTAACCCAACCCGATGAGCCGGCCGTTGCATCCATATAGGTGACCTCGGTACCCGTCTTATGCTTCACTTCCACTTTGACATTATTATCATTTCCCGTTGTATGGACGAGCTTGTAGATGGAAACGGTATATTTCCCTTCTGGAAACTGGCCTTTCCACGTTGCGGATGATCCTTGAACGGTTGAGTAGCGGGATTTAACCCCAATTTTGTATCCGGCTAAATTACTTTGGCTCCAAGACCCTTCTGTTGTGTATAACCCTGTTGTATCTGTACTGTCGACGATAATCGTTAGGTCCTTAATCGTGATGTTCAAATGCGGTGTGGTTAAGGTCACTCCGTCAATCGTTACCGTGGCCCATACCTCAATGTGATCCGTGTCCCCATCGAGATTGAGAAGAGTCAACAACCCACTGCTGTTCACTTCAGCCAGATCCGTACGATCAACGAAATACTGAACATCAGCCTGTGTCAGATCACCGATCAAACCGTTATCCAAATAACCGGTTACGCTTAGTTGTGCGGTTTGAGTCATCTGCAGCTCGTTCCGATCAGACTGAACTATGGCAGACTCCAATTGCGGTATCCTGTTCGGGTCCACCCACATCATTGCATCGGCTACGACTCTGGATTTGTTGGCCTTGTTCGTTAGTTCCACGTACCCGCTATCACCTGCAGCAAACGGATAATCCCCCAGGTGCACCCAAGTACCGTTCGCCATTGTCTCATCAACAGTAACCGTCTCGGAGCCTCCGCTATAATAAACGGTAAACGAAGCATTGGTTGCCCAATTTTCACTCGTTGCAGTGATTTGCGGAATCTTGTAATACACACTGTACGTGACACTTTCCGGTAGATCAGGCCGCCATCTCATTTTGCTTGTCGATGTACCAGTCGTAGATTTGGCATACACATAGTTATCATAGTAATAGTCGTTAGCCGTTGTATCCCTTATCCAGACGCCTTCCGTCTCCGCCTCCGTATTATCCACAATGATTGATGAATGATCCTGCCCATCATCGGGCTGGACTGGCGTTTCCGTTACCTGATCCGGTAGATAGAGTGTGCGCTTACGGGTCTGTTTCCCCTCCGATTCCACATAGTACGTGAAGGTTTGGGATAAATCATTCACCCGTATCGACCATTCCATCGGATAGATCGTATCTGGGATGGTCGTATAAGTAGCGCCACCATCCAACGAATAATGGATTGTCGCTGGTTTCGTTGTTTTGGCCTGAACATATGCATCATAGACCGTTTCGTCGGGCTTGACCATCAGCATGCCTTTAACCGCATCAATTGGACTGTGAGTATCAAAGAAATAGCTTGCATCCGATTGTTCAGCTGTTCTGACCTGATGGAGTGGTACATTAATGTCAAGTCCTTCTACAATGATAGCCGTGATGCCCTTGCCTGAAACGGTGGCTTGAATGATTCCGCCACTCATAACGGTTTGCTCAGGTGTACCATTGTCGCGGATGATCGTTACAGTATAATCTTGTGCCGGGTTGAACCCAATGATCTGTTCATTCAATTCAATCGGAGTCTGAATTTCTTCCGACGATGCGTTGCTTAGCCCAATGTAGAATTTATCTCCACTCTCACCTGTGATCCAGTTCAATTGAGGATGATTGGTCTTAATGATCTCCTTCGGCATCCATAGCCAAACGTCGGAATTGCCATAAAATTGACCTGGTTTATTCCCATAGAGGTGATATTTGAACCATAAAAAATTCGTTTCAAATACGGAAGGAAATGTAATGCTTCCGTTCGATTTCAAGGATTGTTCGCTGATCAAATAATCCATCGTTTGCCCGAGCTGCCCCGGAATATGGTGATAATAGATGGATGTAGCACCACTTGGACCTTCCAGAGGGAAGTCCGGTTCAAGTTGGCTAACGGCAAATCCTTTATAATAATAACCTGGATAACTGGAATACCGACCAATAACCGCATTATGAGCAATGTCCTGTAACAGTTTATCCCCTGTATAGAGCGACAATCGCAGCATGAACGGTGCTTCCTGAGCATTCATCCGATAATAGCCGGTTGTACTTCCTGCTTCAAACGTCAATCCGCTTGGTGAAACAAGCCAACGCTCGGCTTGAACGCCTCCGGCAATATCTTCGGGAAGCTTGAGCCGAGGATATTGAAATTTACCACTTTCCGGCCAATGGAATGACTCCGCGTAATTATATGTCTCTGGTTGAGGAATCGTAACGTTTCCTTCAGGAACTGGACGAGCAACAAACATGGTTGCATACCGTTTAGCTTCCTTGTAAGCGGCATCCAAGTATTTGGGGTCCTGCGTTTCTTCGTACAGCTCCAAAATTTCCATCCACAGCTTACTATAATAATAAATGAACTCATTTTTACTCACATCGACAGATGCAGGCGTATCGATATGTTGTGTAATATAGTTGTCGGCTGCATCCTTCGCAGCCTGCAAGTACTGTGCCTCTCCCGTCATACGATACATCATTAGAGGCTGAATGACAGGCCCGCGGTCTTTCTGGTCAGGATCACGCATAAGGTACTCTTCCTCTGCCAGCGCCCCAATTCCTGCCGAAGTGCCCATCATCTGATTGACAGCGGCTACGCTTGAAACATCAAACGGCAGGGTAGCCATTTTCCATAAGGAAGGTACACCGTATACTTTCTTCTGCGTCGGCGACCAACCGATACCATTTCGCGATACGCCATACTGAACGGACGGCAATGCTCTCGTATCATAAAGCTGGTCATCCCCGGTCAAATAGTAAGCCCCCAGAAGAACCGCATTCGAACTTGTTCTAACACTATCCTCATTTTCAATATCAATAAAACCCTTGGCACGGCTCCACCACCCGCTGGGTGACGGGACATAATTAACAGAGTCGTCTCCTTGCGGCTCAATCTTGAGCAAATCGATCATATTAAACATCGCGTCAGTAAGCGACTTATTTGATACATTTTTACGATATGCCGAATAATCGTACTCATTGCGAAGAATATCCGTGTAGGAATCATACAGATTACTTTTTTGCGCGATTAACCCCATATGAAATTGATAGGTGCTTTCAGCGGTCATCTGAGAATAGGTCCCTAATTGAGGAGCATATAGGATGGGCTGCACGCTGCCTTCGTTGTTAACAAGGCTCATGCCCAAACGTTGTTTGGTCACACCTCCCGTCGGTTCAAATTCAACCGGAAGCTCCCCCGAGGGTACAAATATCCCATACGTCAATGGATTCCCCGAACCATCATTCTTCTCAACCAGGCTCATCGGAGCGCTCAGCTCTCTCAAGCTTGTAGATTCCACTGTACCTACCATTTTGGCATGTGACCGGAATCCATTTAACACTTCGTTGATGCCCGAGACTGTCTCTGTTGTGAAAGACTGATATCCAATCACATAATTGCCGTCACGGCGAGGTGTGAAGGCAAAGGAAACATCGGGTTTATCTCCTGCCATGGACCAGTTCACCTGTAAATCGTAATCACTGCCGTGTGAGGAATCGGTTAATACCGCCGTTTGGCTGTCTGGAAAAGAGATCCCGTCAAATGTAATCCAGCGCTTATTCATCGTATCGTAGTAATTGGTTCGGCTGCCCGCATTCCCGTCCAATAAAACCCATTGTTCCTCCAATCTTTCCGATTCATTATTAATTGGCGTCCAATTCCCAGTGTCCGTGTTCTTATAGAACATGTCCCGAACGATGGATTTGCCCCCATCCCATGTCGCCTCATAGAAGGTCGCTTTATAGTTATCATTTTCGATGCTGCCTTTTTCCGTGTAACTGAGATTCGCTAAAGTGCGGCTCCGCAGCGGGGGCAACGGCGGGGCTTTCTGCTGGATATTTCCTTCGAATTTGACTGCATCAGCCCGCGTAATAATGGTACCCGTCGTAGGTTGCGTTCGAGTCAACCTGACAAATTCGGTATCATCCCCACTAAACTCATACTCCCCCAAATCAACCCATCCGACCGATGGACCCGACGAAGGTCTAAGATCCATAAACTTCACATCCGTAATCCCGTTATGAACAATCTCAATTTTCACATTACTATCTGCTTTATCCCCCCAATCCAGCTTATAGAACGATATTCTCGCCGTGCCTGCTTCCAAGCGCGGATTCCATGTGATCGTTCTACCTACAGCATCCGTATATTTGGAACTGGAATTATTGTATCCCTTCACTCCCGCGCTTGTGGTCCAATACGGAGCGGAGAATCCGTTATTGGTATTGCCTGCATCAACAGTGACGACATCATCAATCGTGAGGCTTCCATCATCAATGATGATCGTCTTATGTGGCTCTTTTTGCTCAATATTTCCTTCGAACTTGACCGCATCAGCTCGTGTAAGGATCGTGTTCGTGGTGCCGGTAGACCGGGTCAATTGAACGAATTCTTCCCCAACCCCGGAAAAATAGTACTCTCCCAAATCAACCCAACCCGCCGGCGCGCCAGATGAGGGTCTTAGATCCATAAAGACTACATCTGTTGTCCCATTATGAACAATTTCAATTTTCACATTGCTATCTGCTTTATCTGCCCAATCCAGCTTATAGAACGAAATTTTCGCTGTTCCTGCTTCCAAGCGTGGATTCCATGTGATCGTTCTGCCTGCTGTACTCGTATATTTGGTGCTGGAAAGATCATACCCCTTCACCCCTGTGCTTGTGGTCCAATTTGGAGCCGAAAATCCATTGTTCTCGTTACCCGCATCAGGTGTTAGAACATCATTGATCTTAATACTCCCGTCATCGATGATAATGGTCTGATAAGGTAAGGTCTCCGCATAAGCGGTCCTTATTCCAATCAGGCTGAAAGGAACTACGATCGTCAACATGAAAACGATGAAGAAAAACAGCTTCCTTTTGACCATACAATTCACAGCCTCTCCTCAAAAATGGTAACGCTTTCAATAATAGATTGCCTTTTACTCAAATGATTGTAAAAAGGCTATTAACCTTATCCTTCTGCCTATTCCCGCTCTGTCGTTTTTATCTTAGCAGTCTCAACACCGTGAAATTTCTTTCATTTTAAGAATTTCTTATACGATTTTAAGTAAAAAACCTACATCTAACTGAGCGCTTATTGCAGTCAGATAGAATGCAGGTTTATCACATGTTCCAAATGTTCCAAATGTCCCTAATGTCCCTAGTCTTCCAAGTGAAATAATTCATTATAATGGCGGCTGCACTAATAACAACTTTCCAAGCTGAATGACCGTTTGATCATACCAATCCGGATGCTGCTGAACATGTGCGATACTTCTTACATTGCCACTTGCTTCAAACACGGCCGCTTTGTCTGTCTTCTCGTGATCGATCTCGAAGCGAACGGTATGTTTCCCATTGGGTAGTTCTGGCAAGAAAATATATTGATTTCGATTATGATCGTTATAGGGTGTGAACCGATCGATAACAATCGGTTCCTCTCCATCCACCGACACCTTCAATCTGCCAGAATCCGGCCCCCCGATATCAAATAAGCCGATGTGGGTTCCCTCAAATTCCACTATGATCGTCTCACCGGGATCAACTGCTCGCCACAGACCGGGGAACAACCAATCATACTCGCGCACTAAGGCAAAATCATCGGGAGTCATGTAGGACCATCCTGCGGAAAAATGAGTAAGACGATCCAGTGGCAGCATGGTTGCATACTCCCAAGGATTGGCCGGAACCAGAGTGTCTTGCGGCAAATGATGTTCCACTTTTCCCACATGATCTCGAAGTTCGCTCATTTTCTCAAATGACCGGGTGATGGTGTCCGTGTAAATCTGATGTCCTTCGGGAATCGTTGGATGGATCGAATCATGTGTAAAAATAATGGCACCGGGAATGGATACATCTGCACTTGAGGTGAAAATGAGCTTTCCACCTGAAACCAATTGACTGACCGCCACGCCCAGATGAATCGAAGGAATGTCGTAATAGTCGGCAACTTCCTCTTGCATAAGTGCACCCTTCTGGTACTCTCCGGATTGAAATAAGTTCAAATCCCGCTCCTTAATCGTATATACGAACAGGATATCGGTGAACAGGCTGTGCTTGCGGATCTGTCGGACAATACCTTCGATTCGCGCCTTGGATTCGGGGACTCCCCCATCATTGCCAACAAATTCAACAAAAACGAGATCAGGCTGATGACGCAGTACATCGGCCTGCAAACGAGCGCAGCCGAGGTCCGATCCTGTCCCATCAATGCCTGCGTTCACAGCGCGGATATCGGCATGGGGATATTGCCCTCGCAGCCAATCGGCCGTCATGACTCTGTATCCTTCAGAACGTGTATTACTGCCGCCAAAATAAACGATGGTCACAGGTTCCCCATTTTCCAACTTCTGAATGACATTAGGAAGCCCTCTCCGAGGAAAAAATTCTTTCATCGCAACTTCACCCGACCTCACTTCGCATTTTTAGGAGCAAAAAATTTCACTGCAAACACTTCATAATAAGGTGAGCCATACGTTGCACAGAAATCAAACCTGATCTGGCTTACACCTTGCACATTCACCTGATGTTTATTCAACGAAAGATAATTTCCGCGGACTTTAATTTCACTCTTGATCCCGTCCTCTAACGTTAAGGTCACATCATAATCCTGAATCAGTGGCTCTATTGGATCGTCAAAATGCTCCAAATTCAGCTCCGAATTGAAGACAAGATGAATTTCATCCAGATTCTTGGGGCTTGCAAAATCAAATTCCAACCATTCCCGTCCTTCTGTACGTTCCGAAATCCAACCGTTTGGCAGACCATAAGGTCTGGAGAATCCGTTGACGACATTCGCGGGATTATACATATCCTGGGATGGTTTCAGATCCTTGAAGCAAATGCTCTTATTAAGCTTCTTCAGCCTGGATGGCTCTTCCGGTTTATAAAGGAAGCTCACCGCTCCAGTCATTTTCTCATCATTGGTGTGTATCGCAAGGCTCTCTGAACCTTCCATTACGATGTAGACCTTGTCATCAGCCGGTTTCTCACAGCCCAGGTCCAGCGTAATCCAGTCATCGTAACCCGCTGAAATAAGCAAGGGATATTTTTTAAACTCGCTGGTGGGAATATAGTTTTCCTTCCGTTCCCCGCCGTACAGCTTCACTTGCAGCGTTTCTGATTGCTCGGATCTGTTTTTAATTTTGATCTGCACACTTTCAGCCACGGATGTCTGAATCGGCAAGACCAAACATAACGCTTTCTCCAAGGAGATCTCTTCGGTTGCATGAAGATGTTCATAGTTTCGCTGAGATGAGGCACGAATCGTTAATCCATCTGCGAAATAACGATCCAACGGCTCTTGAAGCCCTACAATCGTTTGTCCGTCTCGCAGCAGCTGCGCCTGAAGCTCACCCATATGGGCTTTGACGAGAGCCGCAGGGTCTGCCTCATATTTTACGCATAACGCAGCAGCCGTTCCTACAGCCTGCCCCATACAACCACAGGTTGCCATGACCCTTGTAGACCCAAAAGCCACATGGGTAGCGCTTATATTGCGGCCAGCGAACATGAGATTGGGAATGTTGCGTGAAAATAAGCTGCGAAACGGGATATTATACAATCCTGGCACAAAATTCCACGCTGTAGCTGGTCCATCATCGTAGATGCCTTTATTCGCATGCAGATCCATATACCAGCCGCCGACAGATACCGCATCTTCGAAATGAGGTTTCGCTGTAAGATCGTTTTGAGACAGCATGTGTTCCCCTATGAATCGTCTCGATTCCCGCTTTCCCGGAATTGGGCACACATAATCCAGAATGAGATTGTCTACATCATCGAACTCGCCGCTGTTTTTGATATAATCCCAGATTCCGTACACCAATTTTCGCAGTTCCAATGCAATGTCTTCATTATTCTTGATAATATCCATATGTCCGCCGTATTCCAGCCACCACAATCCGCCAAGCCCGTTGATTTTCCTTGGAAAAGACCGATGGTTTAATCCTTTTCGGATACTATCAAAAAAGTCCAGCTTGGTAATATCATACGCAAAGCCTGGCCTTTTGTAAGGAACGGGATAGTCTACGTCACGGGCTTGAAACAGAATCGTATCGCCCATCGTGTAATGATCCGCCACTTCTGGAGCGAGCTCCTCTTGGTATTCATGCTTCGCCTCTCTTCCCCATCGGAAGTGAGCGCCTGCTTGGTATCCAACAATTCCATCCCCGGAGCAATCGATGTAGGTTGAGCTTTCAAAACGAAATTTTCTCTCGGAAGCCAATTGAAGGCCCTCCACCCATTGGATTCTGCCGTTCTCCATACCCGTTTCATGTACGCATGTGTTCAGGAATAGAGAAATGTTGGGCTCATCATAAACCATGTCGAGTAAGACTGTATCGGAAAGTGAAAGCATCAGCTTCTTGTTGTATAACGGATTGTAATGAAATATCTTCAGCTTCAGTTCTTCTATCAACCCGCCCTCTCGAGCATAGTAGGATGGACTGTTTCCGAGATAAGCCGACCCGTTGATATGCACTCTGACCTCGCTGCTCGCATTTCCCCCTAGAACTGGCCGATCATTAATAAGTGAAACCTTCAGACCTTGGCGTGCAGCTGCAATGGCAGCGCATATCCCTGCAATACCTCCACCTACGACGGTTACATCAGCTTTTATAGACTCCATTTTGATAACCTCCATGATTAGATGCTCCTATCATGGTAATGGTTTTGGCCCGTTTTTTTTTACAGGATTTCACGAAAAAATCATACATTTTTTGCATCCTTATTGGGATTCCTACCGTGTCATTTTGATCCGGTATTGCTTAGGTGTATCGCCGGTATATTCTTTGAAAAGTTTGCAAAAGTAACCTTCATTGACTATGCCTACTTCCTCGCACAATTCCAATAAAGAATAATCCTTCACATGTAACAACTCGAGAGCGAGATTGATTTTTTTACGGTTGATGTAGCTAATCACACCTTCGTTCATTGTTTTTTTGAATAAGCTGCTAAAATACGATGGCGCTAAATTCACTTCCTCCGCAATGGCCTCCAGCGTTAAACGCTGTTTCAGGTTTTTCTCTATAAAATGAATAGCATTCATGATTTCTGCACGATGTAATCGTTGGCCTGCATGCACGTATTCAAATGTGAAGTCGCCAATATAGGCGAGCTGCTCTTGAAATGTCATATATTCCATGGGGAATTCAGCTGCTTCCATAGCCAGCTTGTTCCCTGATTTAAACTTTACGGTAATTTCTCTGTACAAGTCTCTAATCATGGGCGCCATGACGGACTTGTGGATTTTATGGTCCGAAACAAATTGCAGCAGTTCGGCAAGTGCACTGTCGAGCTCTTCCTTGGAAATCTTTCGTTTCAGCCGTATAAGAAAATCATTCACCTGCTGCTGAAAGTCTGCTTTTTTGTCATTATGGTATTGGAACCGATGCATCGGTGTTTTGACTACTTTTTCGGTATGATAATAGAAATCCTCACTCACATTTGTAGCTTCCGTGTACGCCTGTTTGATCGATTCCCATCCTCGGTGTGGACCTCCAAAAGCGACGGATACCCTTTGATTCAAATATTGATGCAAATGAGAGATGATCTGCCCGCCCAAGGATAGGCAAGCGTATTCCGTTTCCATATCACTGCGGTTATTTTCCCAGGATAAAAAGCCAATAAACCGACTATCGGACAGATCCGCAGCTACACCGCTACCGCCACTCATCACCGTTTCTTCGATGATATTCGTAATCGCATATTTCAAGATGTTTTGATCTGCGGCAGCGTATTCGTTTCGGAAACTTTCATACGTATTCATCTCAACGATGAAGCAGCAATAGTTGGCTTGAAAGAAATGAAACTGCATACGATTGGCAAAATCCGATGCCCGATGAGAAGGAATTTCACCACGGATCAATTCGTTAAAAAATTGCTTGCGAACTCTATATTTATTTTCAAGTACGGATACGTTTAACGAATGAAATTCCGCTTCTTTTTTTTCAAACTCATCTAAAATTCCAGCTGCCTTATCCAACGCTCGAGTCAGATCAGCTTCCCTTAGCGGAACCTTTACAATGTACTCCAATACGTTGGCTTGAATAGCTCGCTGGGCGTATTCAAAGGATGAATAAGCGGTCAGAAGTATGTACTGGGTATGGGGGAGCTCCACTTTTAACTGCTCAATCATGGAGATTCCGTCCATTCGCGGCATGACAATATCGGATATAACGATATCCGGCTTAAGTTTGATGATCTCCTCGATCCCATTCAGCCCATTATTCGCTTTTCCCACCAGAACAAATCGTCTATCCCTATGAGAGAGCTCACTAAAAAACAATTCCAATCGTTGAATGATCAGGTCTTCATCGTCAACAATGAAGCAGGTATACTCTTTCCCCATTATGCATCTCCTTTTTGCAATTCTGCCGGGAATAATGCGCGTATGCGGGTTATTTCCTTAGGTATGCTAATGATCTCCAGTCCGAATTGATCTCCGTAGTGAAGTCTTATTCGACCATGAATATTATTCATTCCGATCCTTTTTCTTTTTACTTCCTCTTCACTCGGTTCTGAGATTAAAATATGCTTTAATTGGTCGGCCGGAATTCCCTCACCTTGGTCAACAACTTCTATGATCACAATACCGTCTTCCCTGTACGCATGAATCGTAATAGGTCCCTCTATCTCGCCTCCGTTATAACCATGGAAGATACTATTCTCCACAAGGGGCTGCAACAACATTCGGAAAACCGGAAAATCCATTAATCCTGCTTCGATATGTTCAATCAAATTGAAGTTTCTGTTATACCGAATGTTCTGGATCTCGATATAGTCCGCTACATTGCGTAATTCCTGGCGTAGGGAAACCTTCTCAGAAGCATCGTCTATCCCATATTCCAATAATGAAATGAGCGACCCGATTACCACATCGACTTTCTCTATTTGTCCAAGACGTATCACATTGCTGATCGAACCAAGCGTGTTATACAGAAAATGTGGGTTTATTTGAGACTGTAATACCTGAATTTCCAGCTTCCGCTCAAGTTCATTATGAAGCTCGGCTCGGCGAATCAGTTCAACAATTTGCTGTAACATACGATCAAATGCGCGTGAAAGATCTCCAAACTCATCGTTTCGGTTAATGGTTACTGTCGTTGTGAGGATGCCTTGTTCGACCTGTTTCATTTTTCTTTTGAGTGTATATAGTGGTTTTCTTATAAATTTGGCAACCATGAAAGAAATGAACAAACTTAACAGAAGACCTGCAGCCAGAAGCTCAATATAATAGGTTTCCAATCTGGACAAAGCTGCTTTCAAACGTGATTCATCATTAACGGAGACAATGGTCCAGTTGAATTTCTCCGTTGGTTTCTTCAAAAGAGAGACGGGAATACCATCCTTCGTATGCAGTTGAAGATTTGTTTCTGACGTATCCAAAATTTCTTCCGCTGACGTCTCCCCGATCGAAAACGTATGATCTTGAATACTCAGGGGTCCTTTATTTTCAGAAAATCCGGCAATGATCTTACCTGAGGCGGTGATCAGAGCCAGATTCATTTGTTCCTGTTTATTAATCTTGAACAAGGTTTCTTCAATGGCATTTAGATCCAGATCAACCGCAATGGCCATAGGAAACGGAGCACCGTTCAGATAACGAACCATCGTAACAGTCCAGCCGGAGTACTTTGATTTGTATGGTTCACTAACAAAGGTAGTCCTTCTATTTTTGTCAGCCGCATCATATAAAGGTTCTCTTTCCGATAAAGGTTCATCGAATATTCGTGTAGGTGCACTTCCGCCCAGAATGGATAAATCGCTTTTGATCAAATAAATATTACTAACATAATTACTGTTGAGTTCATACAGTTCTCTTAATTGCTCTTTAATCACTTCGGTATGGTTAATATTAGCTTTCACCGAAGTTTCAACCGAGAAGAGGATCGTTTGGAAGGAGTAAAAGTTAACGGTGAAATACTGGTCCACCTTGTCTAATATTTGATTGGTGTAATAAATATCATTGGTTCGTATTTCTTTTTGGACATAGCGATAAGATAATTGGCTTATCAAGAGGATGCAGCCCAATACAAATGCAAACACGATAAAAAATAATTTTAAAGGCAAGCTGATTCTTCTTCGCATGGATCATCTTCCTTTTAGTTCCGTTTTGTACTAAGAATAGCATATGCCAATAAAGAGAGGGGCTACGAATAGCCACTCTCTCTTTGTTTATTTTTACTTGATGAGGCCGGCGTCTTTAAATTGCTGGATGGCTGTTTCCTTATATTTCTGCATATCAAACTTGGTATCCAACGTTTGGAGGAAATTGTCCCAGTTGGAAAGAGGTTCTTTGCCCGTCATAAATTTGACCAAGCTTTCATTAATGAACCGTTGGCGGTCTGCATCCAAGGTGTCGCTCGGGTCTGGGGTCAATAAATTACCGGGTAACGTTGGCCCCACATATTGCTGATTGTTCTTGAAGGCTTCCGCTGTCTTCGGATTCTGGAAGCTGAAGTACTCCGCATCATCACCGCGCCGCGGCATTCTATAATGATCGACCCACAGGTACTTCTCTTTCATTTCCTTCGATAACTCGGAGGTTTTATTTTTGATTTTGCCATCCACCACATCCCAATGAATCCCTTTGATTCCGTATGCAAAATTCGGATAGGCTTCTTCATCCGTAAAGAGATAATTCAGCATGGACAAGATGCGAATGATTTTGTCCTCGTCCGCTTTTGCAGATATGGCCCATGAATTGCCCTGGAACGATTTTCTCTCTACAATCTGATCGCCGTAAGGACCTTTCATCGGAGGAATAACGATCCATTCCGGCACCTCTCCACTAATTTCTTTCATTTTCTGTTGATAATCCGGTTCCAGCCTGCGGGCATCTCTGATCATGAAGCCAACTTTACCCTTAAACATCTTTTGGTCCAACAGATCAGGTGAATTCATCGTCACCCAATCCGGATCTACGACTTTGGCTGCCATCATTTTGTTAATGTAGGCAAGTGCCTCTTTCATTTTGGGATCGATAAACAGGAATACCGGTTCATTATCTTTTATCTCAACGGCCGAAGGAGGATTAACGCCAAACATCCACATCAGGCTATCAAAGCCGTAGGTTTGCAGATTGCCTTCTTTATTCATACCGCCGATGAATCCGTACGTATCGTTTTTGCCATTCCCGTCCGGATCTTTCTCTGTAAAGGCTTTCATAACTTCGAACAACTCGTCAGGTGTCGTTGGCACATCCATATTCAACTTTTTCAGCCAATCGTTACGGATGAAGAAGCTACGACTGATACCGTTTACATTATCATAGCCTGGAACTCCGATCGTTTTCCCTTGATAGGACATCGCCTCCCAGGAGTCATTGCCAAACCGTTTCTGTAATTCAGGAAACTGATCCAGATAAGGGGTCAAATCCGCAAGCACGCCTTGGTCGTAATATTGTGCAAGATCAGCACGACTCTTCAAGAAGATCAAGTCTGGAATATCCCCGCCTGCAATGAGCGTGTTCAGTTTGGTTGTTGCTTGACCCGCTTGAGGAATCATCATATCCAAGTCGATGTTCATCTCTTCTTCCAACATTTGGCGTTGAATATCTTCATCCCGTGGAGGTACTGGAGCAGCAGCATTGAACGTACCTTGGTTAAACATGGAGATCTTCATTTTGGTTGCAAACTGGCCAGACTGGTCTTGCACATTACTCGAGGTTGTCGATGTAACTTCTTCATTTCCCCCACAACCCGACAATAGCGTTCCAAGTCCTAAAATTGCCGACAGAATAACAAACGAAAACTTTCTACGCTGCATATTGACCTCTCCTTTGTTTGTATATTATCACGGTTTGCCCGTAATAAGTTAGGTTGGAACACCTTTTAACCTTTAACCGATCCCAGGAGCACACCTTTGGTAAAATGCTTTTGCAAAAATGGATAAACGATCAAAATCGGGACCGTAGTCACAACAACTGTAGCCATTTGCACAGCGAACGTACTGACAGCTCCGGAATTGGCGAGCGAATCAGCGCTTTGCGTTGCGACGTTAAGCAGGATATTGCGCAAAATCACTTGAAGTGGCATGTAGTTGGAATCATTGATATATACAATGGCATCGAAATAACTGTTCCAATGCCCGACTGCGTAAAACAAGGAAATGGTTGAAAGCACGGGTAACGACAGAGGTAAAATGATCCGCCATAACGTCTGAAGCTCACTGGCACCGTCTACCCTCGCGGATTCCTCGATTTCACCAGGTAGTTGCTCAAAAAATCCTTTAATGATCACCAGATTAAATGCACTAATGAGATTGGGAATAATCAATACCCACGGACTATTTAACAATCCGAGAGAACGAATTAGTAGATAGGTCGGAATTAACCCCCCGCTGAACATCATGGTAAATACAATGAAGAGTAAAAACGGACTTCTTCCGGGCAAATATTTTTTGGATAACGGATATGCCGCGATTACTGTAAAAAATACATTTAACGCAGTGCCTACAATCGTTCGAAACAACGTAATTTTATACGCCTGCCAGATCCCGTGAGAAACGAATACTTCTTTATAGGCCAGAAAAGTAAAGGATTCGGGTATAATCACAATCCCTCTTCTTAATACTTCCGATTCTGGCGTTACGGAGACAGCAACCACATAGAGGAAGGGCAGCACACAAAGTAGGGATAACAAAATAAGCATCACATAAACGACGGTTTGCCAGACTTTTTCACTGATTGTCATATGGATCATTCTAAAGACCACCTCACCAAATTTGCCCATCGAATTTTTTGGCGAGCTTATTCGCTGCCAACACCAAAGCAAATCCGATGACAGCTTTAAACAATCCTACAGCAGTAGCCAAGCCAATCTTGAGACGCTCCAACCCTTCCCGGTATACCCATGTGTCAATAATGTCGATCTTCTCCTGGTTAAACGTGTTGGCAAACATGAATATTTGGTCAAAACCCGCATCCAGGATATGGCTTAATTTTAGAATCAGCATCAGAATAATGACGCCTCGAATGCCAGGTAACGTGATATGCCAGAGCTGTCTCCATTTGGAAGCGCCATCCATTCGAGCAGCTTCATATAAGCTTGGATCGATTCCTGCCAAGGCGGCAAGGTACAATATCGCCCCCCATCCAATATCCTTCCATACTTCAGATAAGATGATCAGCAACCTGCCCCAGGCAGGTTCCGTTAGGAACGATATGGGTTCAAAACCAAAATCCTTCATAATCATGTTAAAGAGACCATCGCCTGGGGCCAGTAATGCCACCATAATTCCATACACAATGACCCATGACAGAAAATGAGGTAAATACGTGATGGTCTGTACGATTTTCTTGAACCATTGGCTATACACTTCATTGAGGAGTAAAGCAAGTACGATGGGCGCGGAGAATCCGAACAATAGCTTATACAGCGATATGATGATCGTATTTTTCATGATGTCCCAGAAATAAACGCCGTTCATAAAATCCGTAAAATTTTTGAATCCCACCCAGGGGCTATCCCATAGTCCCAAAGCCAGGTTGTAGTTTTTAAAAGCAATCATGATTCCCGCCATAGGAATGTATTTGAACACGGCAAAGTAAATTAAGGCTGGTAATAAGAGAGCATACATCACTTTGTGCTTTTGTATTGTCCTGATCCATGACTTTCGCTTTGGGGAGATGGGAACGGCGTCCGCTGCCAATTTTGCTTGCATTTCATCACCTCGTCTTTGTTTGTATTTGTATAATAGCACCCGTTTATCGGATAAATTTCTGAAATTTCAAGAATTTCTTATAAGATTTTAAGGAGTGTGCCAGGGTTCGTTTCAACAACTGAATCCAAGCAAGCTGGACAAGAACTTGTTCTAATAAAATAAAAAAAGCCGCTAAAATAGCGACTTTCAAATGGCGTTATATTCTTATTCCTTATTGATATGACTGGGTTTCATTAGGGGGCTCTATACTTCTCCCCAAAACATTTCAGTTTCATAGTCGAATGCAACAGTACCCTCTTGATTATTTTTATCAAATAAATTTCGCAGTGCTGATATCATAGGATCGTAATTTGCATGCCCTGGTGCAGGGCTATAGGAAGATGATAGCAACCTGCCTTTCAATCCTTCGAAATCGAACTCCTGACTCATTCTGAATCGCATTTCATGCATTGAACCTTCCTTGAAAAAAGAGAGCAGCATCGTTTGAGAAATATTTTTATGATTAACTTTTTGGTAGTCCGTTCCATATGTATGGAGCAGTTGATTGTATTCTTCACGAAACGGAGTACCGTGTGTAAGACGTGAATTCCAGATGAGTATTACTCTCCCGCCAGGCCGTAGAATTCTGCGGAACTCGATTTGGGCTGCGGATTGATCGAACCAGTGGAATGCCTGAGCGCAGACAATAAAATCAACCGACTGATCAGGTAATCCCGTAGATTCTGCAGAACCTGCTATACTCACGAATTGCGGACTACTTTTTAACGTTTGCTCGGCGGCTTCCCGCATAGCCTGATTTGGCTCGACCGCTATTACATAGCTTCCGCGTTCCAGAAGTAGCTTCGAGATGATCCCAGTACCTGACCCGATGTCTGCTATATTACTGTTCGCACGTAAACCAACAACGTCGTATAAATGGTCAATAGCCTCTATTGGATAGCTCGGGCGGTATTTCAAATACGAATCGACCCGGCTCGTAAACCGTTCTCTACTGTTCATCGATCGTCACGCTCCCATCAATATTTTTCTGGTCCATGAGCTGCTCTTATCTTGGCTGTATTGATCGTTGATTATATAATCCCTAATACATTCATCGGAATGGATTCCTCCTAAGTAGAAATAGCGGTGCCATATATGGCTTTTTTAATTGCGTACATCTTCATATTGCCTTATGAAAAGAAAAGACCCCATATGGAGTCTTTTCTGTCGATGATTAACGCATCGCACAAAGCATTCGTTATAAGAGACAACTACCTTACTTCTCCGATGGGAGCGGTGTAAAGAGCAGATTGACCGGCAGGTTGCTTCCTGGCGCGGCTGAGAACAGAATCGTTACGCTCCCTCCGATTGATCCGGTGCGGTAAAGAACGCTTTGTTCACTTGAATTGGCAACGGCAACGTTGCCTTCGGCAATCGATACCAACTGGTTGTTCACCAGCGCTACTCCGGAGTACTTCCCTCCACGAGGGTTAAAGGAGATAAGCGTACGTGGTGCAACATTGGTCAGCGTGATTTTGTACAATACGCCGAAATTACCCGCGTTGGATGCGTCTGTGTAAGCCATCGGATCTGTTCCTACCAGATTGGGATCGCTTGAATTGTCACCAAGTGGCAGACGAGCCGGTTTGAGTCCCACGTGCTCATCGTACTTTATGATACGAGTTGCGTTCGGGTACGTCCCCCGGTTATGCACTCCGTCACGATCAAGCACGGGAAGCAATGGCAACGCTTCGAACGGATCTTTATTTTCTTCCACCAGGATAACGTTATAGTCTAAGGAATAATCACTATATGCATCCGAATAGAGAGAGATGACTTGTCCTTCTTTCATCGGCGTTTTATTAAGTTCGGTCAAAATCAATTTGCTTTCCCCAGGTTGAAGGTACTCTTTCTTTTGATCCGCTCCGGTCTGAATCGACTTGAACCATTTATCAATAGACAATTTCCCGGCTACAGTAGCATACGGTGTAGGTCCAGCAAAGCCCATATTCTGCTGTTCGAATACAGCCGGATTCGGGTTGTTATTGGTGGCAATCACATACATTTTTACTCGTTTGCCTGTATTGTTCACGTGGTGAATCATGAAACGGGTCTGTCCCGAAGATGATTCTTTATACACAATGCCTTCCGTATTCACCGTTTCCGGGCTGTTACTACGGATCAACAAACTTGGCTCATCTATATACGTATACGGCACTTTCTCCATTGTAGTCACTTCGCCGCCGTTAAAGGTGAATTTCTGTCCTACTGGCGTGAAGAGTAAATTGAAGTCGGTAAATGAATATAAGGTCTCATTGGTTATGGTGATCACCTTGGAGTACGTGTTTGTAGCGCCATGATTATCAGTAACCGTAAGTGTTACCGTTTTTGGACCCGGTTCAAAGAAAGCAAGTGAATTGTTCTCCCACACAGCTTTGACAATATTATTTTCATCATCTGTGCTTTGGTCGGTGTATGTTATTTTTTCGCCCATTTTATATTGTTCTTTATCCGTGGCAAACATGGCTACAGGAGGAAGATTAGGAGTCATAACTTCAATGGTAATCGAGTAAGGATCACTCCATTGGCCGTTGGCATCCTGTACTTGATATGAAATCGTATATGTACCTGCTTGATCAAATGAATCCTGGCGACCTGTCCAGCGTTCGTCAACGATATCCAATCCATTGGGTGAACTGTTTGAAGTTACGTAGTCCACTGTATCGCCTGCAAAGATTTCCTTTTGGGTAATGGTGAAGCTTGCAACAGGTTTCGTATTCAGATTCAGCACAACCGTCTTGGCTGACTGATTCACTTTATAGGTGATGTTCAGGGCTTGAGTGATGGAAGTTAACGGCACCATGAACGTATTTTTTTGCTGATAAGCAGGGCCTTTCATCGTTCTGGTCTCTCCATTTACCGTGTAGTCCTTGCTGTTCGTCTTGAATCGGAGTTCATCGTCACCACTAATAATGATGGTTTCCTTGGTTTTGTTATCGTATTTGACCCCGTACCCCACACGGTCAACCAGCGCACGAATGGCAACATAGGATACACCGTTTTTGACAGCCATGGGCTGGCCAGCAAGATACGTTTTTCCATCCTGCTCCATTTTGTTGCTATTCATGTATAACGTCAGATTACCACCTGCTGCTACAGGAGACGTCCCGTCAATGGATGGTTGCTCTATTTCTGCTGGCGTAGCTGGCGTTTCAACCTTCTCAGGCACTTCCTCTTGAACCTCAGGTTTCGTGCCCGTTGCGTCAGTAGTGGCTTCTTCCCCATCCAATGCAGGTTTCTCACTATCTGTTTTGGTTGTTGCCTGATCGCCAGTCGAGGTTTTAGTTTCCTTGGCTTCAGAGGATGGAGTACTGATCGATTTGTTATTGCTCTCTGTCTTCACTTCACGCTCTGCAATTGGCTGCTCTTGTTTTAACACCTCTACGGATTCTACGTTTGCCGTGTTTACTGACGTGGTGTCACCTTGCTGTGTTGATTGCGCATTCACAGAACCAACTGCAAATGCCTGAAAAACGGCTAAAGCGGTAAAAATGGATAATTTCTTCTTCATATTCATGCGTTGTCTTTGGCTCCTTCTACTCTCTAGTTATTTATTTACAACCCCTCAAAAACTCATAGTATTAGACGCTAGATTCAGGGAAAAGTTTCTAAATCAATTGAAAATTATGGATTTTGACAACGATCTTTCAAACTTTGGTTATAAGTTCTTGAATAAAAAGCCTCTTTTGAATAATCATCTTGATTTTGCACAACATAATCCATGTCTTTCTAGCAAACTACTGAACTATCTCACGTATGAAGCGAATATCCAACAAATTAAAAGAAAACTTACGGTTAAGGTGGAACCTGATAGCGAAATTGATGTGAGTCTCCGTCAACGCATAAAGTGCACCTCGTAGAATTTCATCGGATCAACCATGGGTTAACCAATGTCCATTCTAATGGGTGCACTTCAAATAGTTTCGGACCTTATGATCTACTGTTCTTTAATTCCGTACTACAGGAATCCACATTTCACCATATACCAAACCGTTTTTCTCTCCCATTTCAACTGTTGTATTCGGACCGCCAACATAGGCATAATCCTTTTCTGCGGGAAGGGCTTGACCAAAGGCAATGCCAGTAAGCATATTACTGAGCGCATCAGCCGTCTCTGCTTCACCCTTCACAACAAGGTATTTTCCCTTAGGAAATTGAATTACTCTCGTTGCTTCTGGCAGAGATTCTTCTGTCATGACCCCAGCATAATGCATCATCTTGTTATTGACTGCTTCGTTTACAGCGAAAATATAGTCATTAGTAGCTAGGGACTTTAATGTGTCCAGGCTTCCATCCTCTTTCACAGTGGACCAAAAATCCGCCTTCTCCTTGCTGATACCAGCATAGTCTGTGTAGTCGCTTTTAAGTTCTGTTCCAATACCTAAAACGATAAAGCTGTCTTTTTCTTCGAAATGATAATTACTCATGGTTTACACCGTCCTCTTTAAATTTTCAATTGATTTGTGTTTTCACTTGATAGGTTTATAATAACCTTAAATCATGTCAGAATATGATACTGTTTAGGGGGGCCAATGAAGAAAGTTGAACGCATAAACATCATCACGCGGTATATCAATAACCGTGCACACTTTACCATCTCTGAAATCATGCGAGAATTTAATATTTCTCGTTCAACAGCCATTCGAGATATCAGAGAAATTGAAGCCATGGGAATGCCACTTGTCGCTGAAGTTGGGCGGGACGGAGGTTATTTTGTCATGAACAACTCGCTCCTGCCCACGGTTCGTTTTACCGATAATGAAATCAAAGCGTTATTCATTGCCTTTATGGCGACAAGAAATCAACAGCTTCCTTATCTGAAGAGTCGTCAATCTTTGGCTGAAAAATTATTAGGCCTTATCTCAGAAAATCAGCAAGATGACCTTGTGCATTTGAATCAAATATTGCTTTTTGAAGGGACCAATCCCCATAATCCAGACTTGCTTGATCTGTCAGACCTGCCTCACCCTACCTTGGAAAAACTCATCCAAATTCTTCTTATAGAACGTTATTTGTTAGTTACTGTCCAAGAAGAGAAGAAAACAAAGTCCTATCCCATCGTGCTCTTACACCTTCATCATCAAAAAGGCCATTGGATCATTGAAGGTTTTGACTTGGAGGAAGAAAATAGACGCATCATATCTGTCGACAACCTCATCCGTGTAGAAGCATACCCAACGAAAAACAGACGGAGTACGAAAAAGATTGTAGAACAACTAAAACGAAATGCGCAGGAAGAGGTCATCAACCTTGTTCTGGAACTTGGCCCAAAGGCGATTGCCCAATATAAAAAGTACCATCCTTTAAAGTTTTCAATTGCCTATACGAATCCGTACCAAACTACAGCCCTTCTAAAGGCATTTACGAATGTTCATAACTTAGACGAATTAACTGAAATCACCAATTGGTTGCTTTTTCTAGGTGAAGATATCAAAGTCAAGGAAGTTCCGGAGGAAGTCCTGAACGCTGTACAAGAGAGATTAAACCTATACCAGTTGAAGCAGTGAGCGCTCAGTACGAAAAACCAAAAAAAGCCGCTATGTTAGCGACTTGTTATGGAATCATATTCATTATGCCTCACGCCTCACGCCAATCCTTGGCGAGTTGTTCCTTCTATATTAAAAGTCAGCATTAGACTGGGCATGATTAGGTGTATGCTGCGAGATTTTTTTAACGAGTAGAAAATAAGTAACAATGGCAATGACACTGGTCATTAACAAAGTGAGTCCTAACGGGACGGCAGTGTCCTCACCTGCGATCCCGACCAGAGGAGCAACCAATGCACCCAGTAGAAAAGGAACAACGCCGAGCAGTGCTGCAGCACTGCCGGCCATCTTAGCTTGACTTTCCATAGCCAATGGGAATGCAGCTGTAGACGTAATACCGATTGAGCACACGAAGAAGAACAATGGAATGACCAAAGCGAAAAGTGGACCATGAACCAAAGTTACCACCAAAGCCGCGACACTTGCTATTAAAGCAAGCCATAGCCCGGATAGTAGAAGCGTTTGCTCAGGGATACGTTTGGCCAATCGACCCACAATTTGAGAACCGATGATCAAGCTGATTCCATTCGAAGCAAACAATATAGCAAATACTGTGGGCGTAACACCATATATATTTTGGTAAATAAAAGGTGTTCCTGCTACATAAGCAAAGACCCCTGCCGTCATAATTCCCTGTGCGAGCATATAGCCAACAAACGTGCGGTCACGCAGAAGCATTCTGTAATTACCCAATTGCTGTTTGAAGTCGGGAACCATACGTCTTTCGGCCGGGTGTGTTTCTTTTAAGCTCCACTTGGTCATGATCAATAAGAAAATCCCCAGGAATGAAAGCGAGATAAACACGCCAATCCATGTCGTGAAGGAAAGAATGCCACTTCCCGCAATCGGTGCTGCCAAAGGCCCCAAATTCCCTACAAGCAACAGCAAAGAGAAAAATTTAGTGAGCTCATGTCCACTATATAGATCTCTAGCTATCGCACGGGAAATGACAATTCCTGCTGATGCCGCAAATCCTTGCGTGAAACGAAACAAAATCAATAGTCCGATATTCGGAGCAAACGCACATGCCAAGGAACAAATAATGTAGGCTGCCATGCAGATCAACAATGGTCTCCGTCTACCGTACGCATCACTCAAAGGACCCATCACGAGTTGTCCTACACCTAGTCCTAACAAACAAGCAGTAAGACTAAATTGTACAAGTGATGCCGTTGTATTCATATTTTGTGCAATCTCCGGGAAAGCCGGTAAATACATATCAATCGTAAATGGACCTAATGTAGAAAATAAACCTAGCAGTATTGCGAGTCCAAAAACATTCCAATTCGTGCTCTTCGCCATGATAAATAAAATCTCCAATTCCTCATATAATTTTGCAAGCCTAATCGGAGTATAAGACATAGAGTTAACTGTAGGTCAAGTCTTGAGGTTATTAAAACAAAAAAAGTCGCTAATTAAGCAACTTTGGATGGAAGATTATTAAATTGTGTAACACTAATTAGAACCATTCGGAGGAATATTCCGGGATTGTTTGTTTCAGACACTATGTTTTTTTCGACAAACACTAATGATCGAAGGAGATAAAGGATTGAACGGTGTTTTATCCCAGTCCGAATATTGATGTTTGATCCAATCACGGAACGTGACCCAGTGCATAATCTGGTGACTTGTATCATACGTCTGTGTACCTGATACCTTGACTGTAATTCCATCTTTATCAATAAACTCTCCCAGGTGCTTTCCTCTTCGTTGGATAAATCGGTCCTTCATTATACCGGTTATTTCTAACTCTTACATAATCGCATGTAACCGATTATGTAATTTTGAATTGAGGTAGAGTATAGTAAGAGTGTTCAAAATATACTCTAGGAGGCTGCAGCCATGTCACAAAATATCTGGATGAACCTGCCGGTGAAAGACGTTGTGAAATCCACGACCTTTTTCAATGAGATTGGATTCCATGGGAAGAATGTTGGTAACGAGAGAGCCCAGCTTGTCATTGGCCAAACAACGATCATGCTGTTTCCAGATGCAGCGTTTGAGAAATTTACAGGTTCAAAAATCACAGATACTTCTCACAGCGCAGAAGTTATATTTTCCATTGGTGCTGACAGCAAAGAGGAAGTTGATGCTTTTATTCGAAAAGTAGAGATTGCCGGAGGAACCATCTTTGGCAAGCCGGGTGAAACGGATGGCTGGATGTATGGCGCAGGATTTGCCGACCTGGACGGTCACCGATGGAACCTGCTGTATATGGATGAGAGCAAAATGCCGAAGGGTAATTAAATTGTCGGTAACCTTTTTAAAATCACTGGCGTTGCAGCTTCCGATAGAATCATCATCTTGATCCTCGAACAACAAAGAATGATAACACCAACTAACCACTGTTTTAGCAGGTTGTTGTTATCATTCTTTGTTATTTTACCTATCTAATTACCACTCAGTAATCCTCGTTACTGTCTCCATTGCTTCACACACCTACTTCTCCTGCTCCTTGACCACTTGTTCGATCCCCAACAATATAAGCTTCAAGCCGAACTCGAACGCTCCGTCAGTTCCCATCACCTCAAACATACCGCTCTTATACATCCTGCTGAATATTCCAGCTTCCTTCTCACTCATGGCGTCCAGAAGGTGAATCATCTCTTCACCCTGAAGTTCCTCGTTGTCCTTAACAACAGCAGAGATATTACGCTGATGCTGGTAATTGTCCAGAACGAAGTAAAACACATAGTTCACAAGCGTGAGCACGGCCTGTAGTTTTTGTTCTTGCTCTAGTGGCGTCGATTCCATGCAGAGCAATATGCGGTTGGTGAACCGGATCATGTCCGGTTCGTGGGGTAGTGTCATCATCATGAGCTGGGTAGAACACGGGTATCGGCTGAGTACATTCCGTACAGTTATCGCAAGCCCTTCCATCTGTTCCTTCCAGTTCCCATCAGTCTGAAATTCATCCAAAATAATTTTGGATATCTGGTTGGCTAACCGTTGGTAAAGTGCCTGCTTGCTCTTGAAGTACCAATATAGAGATGGAGCCTGAATGCCCAGCTTGTCTGCCAAACGCCTCATGCTGAATTTTTCAATGCCCTCTTCTCCCAAAAGCTCCCATGAGGTTTCCAAAATCTTATCTTCCGAAATCTGAGGCTGTTGTTTTTTCATCGTTATCCGCCCTTTAATCTAACAGTGTAAGTTTATGCTTTACAGGTTCATAAGTTCATGATAACATCTAACACTGTAAGGTTCAATCTAACGGTGTTAGATTAAATCAAAAATTAATGATGAAAGTAGTGATCCACATGGATGCAGAAAACCTCCATTACTTTGAAAAAGCACCAATCGCCAAAGCTGTAGCTCACTTCGCTGTCCCAATGATGCTGGGCACGTCAATGAGTGTCATCTATTCCATCTTGAATGCCTATTTCCTTGGTACATTGGGCAATACGGCCATGTTAACCGCGCTCGCCCTAACGTTGCCATTATTCGCAGTCATTATGGCGCTAGGCAACTTAATAGGCATAGGTAGCGGCACATTCATCTCTCGTTTGTTGGGTGAGAAAAAAGTGGATGATCTGAAGCATGTCTCTTCATTTGCCTTTTACAGCAGTTTAGTTCTTGGAATTATCGTACTAGCTGTTGGTCTCCCTTTGATCGGGCCTATTGTTCATGGGCTGGGGGCAACGCCCGACTCCTTCGGATTTACGAAAGAGTATGTCACAATCATGCTTATCGGTTCTCCATTTGTCATCTTGTTTTTCACGTTGGAGAATATCGTGCGCTCAGAAGGTTCAGCAATCACGTCAATGATCGGCATGATGCTCAGTGTTGTGGTGAATATTATTCTTGATGCGCTATTCATATTTGTGTTCCATTGGGGCGTGATTGGTGTCGCATCTGCAACAGTCATCTCCAACATGGTTGCAAGTGCATTCTACGCTTTCCACATCAGTTATAAGAGCCCGTTCTTAACTGTCTCCTTGAAATGGTTCAAGGTTACCAAGGAGATTGTGAGCAATGTGTTCAAAATCGGAGTTCCCGTCTTTGTAATGAGTGTTTTCTTGGGTGCCATGTCGCTTATTCTTAACCTTTTTCTTGTCGAATATGGGGATCAGGCCATTGCAGGGTATGGGATTTCATCGCGTTTGTTGCAGTTTCCTGAGTTTATTCTGATGGGTCTGTGCGAGGGAGTCGTGCCGTTGATTGCCTTCTCATTTACAGCGAACAAATTACGCATGAAACAAACCATTGGATTCACGATTAAAACGATTCTGGCCCTGGCTGTCCTGTTCGGCGTTATCGTTTATCTGATTTCTGACCACTTGATTGGTTTATTTACGACTGATCCACAATTAATTGAAATGGGTAGCTATATTCTCCATGTGACCTTCTTATCCTTGTTTATTACAGGATTGACTTCGTTGTTTATTGGAATTTTCCAAGCTACAGCCCAAGGAACTGCCGCTTTTGTGATGTCCATCATTCAAGGAATTACGCTGATTCCTGTATTGTATATCGCGAATCAACTGAATGGATTTCATGGAGTGATCTGGTCACTTGTTATTGCGGATGCCGTCGCGTTTCTTGTAGGGGCCATCATGTTATATGCTTTGCGAACCAAATTACAGCCGGATATGGCACAATTGGTTCAGTAATTTTGCTGCTTGTATCAGAAAAAACTACGGTACACATTTCGGTACCGCAGTTCAACAATGATCAATCTCTATTGGAGTTGTTTCATGTAAGATTTGAACTCTTCAGCGATCTCTTTATATTTCGTATGATGCAGGTAATGTGAACCTTCCATCGGGATCATCTTGCCCTGTGCAGACTGTTTCGCTTGCTCTTCGTGCAGCGGAATCCATTGTGGATTATGCTCGTTATTGGATTGAACGAATAGAAGCATTGGCATATCACGAGGGTAAGTGAGGTTTTCTCCATTTTTGAAATTGGAACCCAAGTGTTCCAGCTCATTGATCATTGTCGGATTAGTTGAGACTTGATTCGAGATCAACCTCATCTGTTCTCTGGTATGTTCGTCGTATGCAAGTGATGCATCTGAATCACCGCTTACTTTTGCAAGTACTCTCATCAGCCCTGATTGTTTAAGAAATTTCATTAAGTTCAAAGGTAATTTAACATCCATCCCAGGTTGATTCGGAACACTGCTGTCGATCCCGACAAAAGCGGAAACTTCATCCGGATACGTGTTCACATACGTCGCTGCGTATAGTCCCGTGATGGAATGGCCCATCAAAATGTAGCGGTTAATCCCAAGCTGTTGTACAGCTTCATGAACTTCACTGACGATATTCTCCGTTGTTCTCTCCGAATCGGTTTGGTCACTTAATCCATAACCGAAAGGTTCGATTGCTACAACTCTGTAATCAGAAGTTAATTCATCGATTAACAATTTGAAGTCAATCACTGGTGATGGGGTTCCTTGCCCAGGCAAAAGCACAATCGTTTGTTCACCGCTGCCTTGAATGGATACATTCATTTTTTTTCCATCGACATTAACATATTGGCCATATGATTCAATTTTCTTTTTCTCAATCCCATTACTGATGGTATGAACAACAAACGTGATACCCATAAACAGCACCACTGCGCCGATAATACCACCCATTATTTTCAACCATAGCTTCCGTCTTTTACGCCCCTTAGTCCCCGTTATTGTTGTATCTTCTGTTTTTCCCACATCCATCTTCTCCTGTCTCTATATCTGTAGAGCCGCTCTTGCGGCATAGATATAGTGTAACCATGTAAGATGTCCCCTTCGTGACGGGAATATGAACGGAATATGAACTGCAAAAAAAGAGAACTGCTTGTTAGAGCAGTTCTCTTTAGGGTTTAGACCATTTTTAGTGGTCCAGGAATACAAGCTGAATGAAGAACAATACTGCAAAGATATAGAAGATTGGATGAACATCTTTACCTTTGCCACGAAGCAACTTGAGTACTGGATAGAAGATAAAGCCTACGCCAATCCCTGTTGCAATACTATGCGTGAGCGGAGTAAGGATGATAATCAGGAAGGCAGGAAATGCTTCTTCGAGATCATCCCATTTGATTTTGCTGATAACGTTAATCATAAAGTAGCCAACAATGATCAGTGCCGGAGAAGTGATCGCCGGAATGCTTGAAATTACACTTACGATCGGTGTGAAGAACAACGTCAGAGCAAGAAGCACACTTACCGTTACCGCCGTCAGTCCCGTTCTTCCTCCTGCAGCCACCCCTGTGCTCGACTCGATGTAAGCTGAGGTTGGGCTTGTTCCGAGCAAAGCGCCACTGGTTGTTCCTACGGCATCTGCCAATAGTGCGCCACGCGAGCGTGGAAATTTACCTTCCTTAAGCAATCCTGCTTGTTCGGCAACGCCGAGCATCGTGCCCGTCGTATCAAACAGTGTGATCAGCAGGAACGTAAATATGATTGTATACAAGCCATTCGAGAATACACCTGCCAGATCCAGTTGCAAAGCCGTTGACGAGAGGCCTTGCGGCATGGATACAATGGATTCCGGCATTTGGAATAGTCCCATGATCCAGGAAAGTATCGCTGTAACCACCATGCCGATGAACAGGTAACCCTTCACTTTGTAAGCCATCAGCACAACGGTAATAATCAATCCGATAATAGTCAGATAAGCCATTGGCTCAGCCAGGTTGCCGATTGTAATCAAATTCGATTCCGAATCGGCAATAATGCCGGCATTTTGAAGACCTACCGTTGTAATAAACAATCCGATCCCTGCGGTTATGGCATGTTTTAAGCTTGCAGGAATGGCATCTAGCAACATGTAACGGAATGAAGTAAGTGATAAAATAATAAACAAAATCCCTGCGATAAATACCGCTCCCAGTGCAACCTGCCAAGACACGCCATACCCGGCAACGACGCTATATGCAAAGAATGCGTTCAGTCCCATACCCGGCGCGATGACGATGGGATAATTGGACCATATGCCCATAATCAGGGTTCCGACAATACTTGCCAGTACCGTTGCTATGAATACTCCGTTAAAGTCCATGCCCGTGCTGCTAAGTATACCTGGGTTTACGATCACTATGTATACCATTGTAAAGAATGTTGTAATCCCCGCGATAATCTCTGTGGGAATGCTCGTACCTCTTTCTTTTAGTTTGAACCAATTGTCCATGCTAAAGCCAGCCTCCAACTTTCAATTTATACTCCAAGCTAAAAACAAAAAATCCTAATCTTCATATAGGATTGTATTATTAACGCTCCCATATTCGTCGTTAGGATTAAAGATTTAACAGCTATGCTCTATACGAAACATAAAAACGAAACATAAAGATACTCATCTCTGTTTTAACCTGAAGTCCATTTCGTATTCTAATTAAAATAACATGCAATGTCAACGATTTGATGATTTGTTCACAGTTATTTACGAACTATATATATACTATATCTTATGTTCATTCGTTTTTTAGGACATAGTGTATACACTTAGCGCTCCATGTTTACAACATATAAAAAGACTGCCAGCAATGTTCACCGGCAGTCTTTCGTTTAATTCGTAGTAGGTTTCTCTTCATACTCGCTGGATAATTCTTTTAGCGATTTGATTTTACCATGGGGATGCTGTTCTTGCTTTCGTGACTTCCAGGCAGCTTCTTTTCGTTTCTTCTGGTCAGCCATAAAAGAGATCCTCCTCTGGAAACTGAGATGTGTACTACCTCTTTATGATGTCACTATAAGGCAACTTTATTCTACGTTTTTAGCTACTAAGAGGATGAGAGTAGAAGCTAATTGGCAGGACCCAGATTAATCAAGCTGACATCGGACAAAGAGACAGTTGTGTTACCGTCTTCTGCGCCGTCGATGTTACCCAGATCAAATGAGATGCGAGTATTCGCATAGCTGGCTTCTGTTGCATCAAATGTAAACGTGAACTCCTGTTCTTCTGGAGTCAAATCAACTCGTGCCCCAAAGAATCCATGCCATTCATAGTTGGCAGCTGCGTCGACCCATCCAATTCCCAAACCCACTTTTCTGGACTTCTCTGCTTTGGCTTTAAACGTTAATTTGTATTTAAAACCTTGCTGTATGCCAAATCCTTCATTGATGACTTGACGATCCCAGGGGTTCTGTCCAGCATTACCAATCTTGGCAAGAAGCTGTTGATTGCTAACTTGCATCTCAAGATCAGCTGCATTACCATCCGCGTAGGTAAACCAACTGTCTTTACCTTTGGAGAAGTCTCCATTGGAAATAAGATTAACATGAGCTGGTTGCCCTCCTTGATCTGCATTCGGATTAACTTCATATAACTGAATGTTATGGATGTTAATCGAGTGTTCACCTGCAGGTAACGGATATCCTAGTCCGAATGCAAGTACGGCTCCCGAATCAGAAGTATCTCCCATGGTGACGGTATAACTATACGACTGTGGATCAGAAGTTAATTCCACTTCTTCTTCGAAATACTTCACAAAATCCCCTGCATTCTGAGAAAGGACCGCTTGCATAGATTTAGGACTGGAAGCAGATGCCTCGAAGGTAAGTCGATATGATTTATTTGCATCCAGTTCGATCTCACCTTGTTGCAGCAATGCATCCCACCAATGTTCACTTGTACCAGGCAAGTTGATCGTTAATCCTTCGCCCTCTTTATGTGAAGCTGTCAGATCATTAGGAATTAGCTCCCAATGATTCAGATCTGTTGCAAGCTGGCTGTTTTGAACTTTGTTTAGTGAGATATCCACCCAACGGGTATTATAATTTGCTCCTTCAAAATTCACATAATAGGATTTGTCTGCTGCCAAGTTGAACCCTGGGAAATACACAGTTTTGTATGTTTGCCATCCCCCCGTGTCTCCGAGATTCACTTCGGACTGAGCAACGATTGTACCTTGTTCATCCTGAATGCTGAATCGTACTTCAGAATCACTTTTACCACTGGCCATTCGGGCAGAGAGTACATATTCCCCCTCTTGGGCCACATCAATTTTATATTGCAGCAGATCTCCCTGATCCATGTAACTGACATGTTTGCCGCCTTCTACGGAGTCCTCCAGTTGCAAGCCCTGCATTTCCCAGGCTTCGGTTGCAGGGATATGTGCGTAGCCATTCACGGACAGCGGTTTGCCTCGTTTGGTCAGACGCACATTGTCCACATATACCTTGCCGTTGGAACTTCCGAATAACAGTCTAAGTTCGGATTGTGCGATTGCTGGTCCATCTCCAACAATGATCTCTCCGGTATACGTTTTCATTTCTTGGTTCAATGAGATTTTTTGTCCTTGATGAACCTGCACCGTATGCCCATTACTGCTGACAAGATCGATATCCATACTTCGTGGTGAATCTGCCTTGGCATCAAAGGAAAATCCATACGTTGAATTGGCCTCCAGTTGCAACTCCGGTTGGTTCACCGAAACCTGTTGTGGTTCACCATTTGTCTGCGTAACATCCACAACCAGTTGGCGCTCCATAATCGGGAATTTCAAAAAGTTGTTTACACCGATCTGAGCCTTTGCACCTTCCTGAATGTTGCTTGACCAGAATCCCAGACGCTCTTTACCTTGATCAAACGTTCCATTGTAAACGAAGTTGCCATCAGGTAACGCGTTGCGTTCAACAGTTAGCGGATCAGCATCACCCACTTCAATCAGTCGAACATTGGCAAGCCAAACGGTTTTATCATCCAATCCCAAATTAAATTCGAATCTGGCATTATTATCTGATCCATCCCGCATATTGAAGGTATAGTCATAGGATTGCCAATCAGTCGTGAGTTCAAAGGTGTTCTCACCCGAATAATTCGTCCAACTCTTTTCGAATTGGTTCACTTTGGACATAATCATGCGGTTAGCAGAAGCCTTCGCATCAAACTGTATCTTGTACTTTTTGTTTTTCTTCATGTACATGGGCATCTGAGTAAGTTGAACCGAATAGTTCTCAGTCCCTGATGCATCAATACTAACTTGTGCTGCTTTGCCTTTCTGCTCATCCTCTACAACTTGCACACTTCCCGCTCCGTCAGCATTCGTAATAAATTTCCACTGTAGAGGCACTCCATTTTCTTCAGACCCTTCCGTAAAACGATCATTGTAGATTAGATTGCCATCGGCTTGTGGTTCACGCTGTTGTACAGGCTCGATGGGATTGGTTGTTACATCAGGCCATGTGTTGAGATTTTTATAAGAGTACACACGTACAAAATCAACATTCATCGTTTCAGAAGTGAAGTCGCTCTCAGGGGAGCCCGGCCAGTCTCCGCCAACTGCCAGATTCAGAATCAGATAGAATGGACGATCGAATGGTGCAGGGAACGTATAATACTCAGGTTGGCCCGCGGCCTTGGTTTGCCAGTTAGTCACTTCATGATGCAGTTTACCGTCTACATAAAAGCGGATCATGCCCGGCAACCATTCCACCTGGAAATCATGATAATCGTCAGCAAACGTTTCTCCCTCCGGAAGAGTAAGGCTTCCCTGATCATGTCCATGGGAACCATCAGGCTTCACACTATCATAGTGCAATGTGCTATATACCTTGTTATTACTCTCATTGCCACCAATGAGCTCCATAATGTCGATCTCACCAGATGCCGGCCATCCGCCATAATGTGCTTCATCCGTAGGCATCATCCAGATGGCAGGCCACATGCCTTTTTCAATAGGAAGCTTCGCACGTACTACCACTTTACCGTAGGTCCAGTCGCCTTTTCCCATAGAGATCAGTTTGCCAGAGCTGTAATCCTTACCATTTTTCGGACCTTTTTTCGCTTCAATCTGTAATACGCTTCGGTTCTGATCTTTCGTAATACGAGTGTTATCCGGGCTGTAATACTGCATTTCATTATTATAAACCAGACCTGTATCCTGCACGGTCCATTTGGAGGCATCAATCGCAGGCCCGTTGAACTCATCATTCCAGACCAGTTCCCATTGATCATGCGGAATCGTTGTAGCAGGCACCGGTTTTTCACCCGCAGGATTGCTTGGTGTCGATGGGTTGGATGGTGTTTGCCCTCCTGGAGCAGATTGCGTTGGCGTGTTTGCCACACTCGTAGAATCCCCAGGCTGTGACGATGCAGGTTGCTGAACTTCCCCTGCCATGGATGTACGCAAACCTTGTTTCACTTTCTCTCCATTAATAACAACATCATTCGCATCAACACTTAATTGTTGAATCGTACCTTTGGTATCCACTCGGGTCTGAGTCGCTTCTGCATGAATATTCATAGAATTAATGAGGCTGTCTGAAGAGATTTCCAGAATGGATTTTTGCATGACATGCAGATCCTGAATGTTACTTTCTCCCGCAATGGCAACTCTGACGGGTTCACCCCGTTTGTCAACGACCACTCGATTCAACTTGGAGTTGCTAATGTCGATGGAATGACTGCCTCCGCCTTTAATGATGACACTTCCTGTAACGGTTACGCCTTGGAGCACCACAGAACCCTCACCTATTCCTTCTGCCAGCAGAAGATTTCCATTGACGATCATATTTTTTAACGTGACATCCGTCGATTTAATAATCAAGTTGCCATCCACCCGGGACTCATATATACCAGGAGCACTTTTCAGATCGGTAATCATCGCCGACAACATGGCCGCTGTCTCTGCTCGTGTAATCGGAGATTTCGGATTTAATTTACCTTGGAAGCCATTTAAAATATTTTCTTTCACTAGATAGGTAAGCGCTTTCTTTGCATAACTGGAAATATCATCTGCATCCTGAAATTCCAATCGTTCATTATCTTCACCTGTAACCGTTGAAAGCTGAAACGCTCGATCTACCATAACCGCTGCATCTTGGCGGGTAATCGGTTTTTGCGGTGAGAGATGTTTACGGTCTGTGCCTTCGATGATGCCGGAACCATTCGCTCGTACCATTACATCATAGTACCAATCGTCTGAAGTCATATCCGCATACGAATCAATCGTCGCTTTACCCGTGAAACCAAAGGCCCGATCCAAAATCATAACGAATTCAGCTCGGCTAATTTCCTGATTAGGCTTGAATGTACCGTTCGTATAACCTTTCAATACATTCAACTCTTGCAACCGTGTAACTGCAGATTGTGACCAATGCCCGGTGAGGTCTGTATAGGGAACAGAGGAGTGCAGGCTTTTCGCCTGCACATTTCCCACCTCCGCTTGACCTACAATTTCTGCTCCAGCAGTTGCTGGATAAACAAGTGAAGCCATTAAACTTGATGCGACCAACCATGCCAGTCCTCTTCTCATCTTACTTCCTCCCTCAGCTCAGTTATCCTTGCATAGTCTAGCTATTCCTTAACTGCTCCAATAACAATTCCCTTTACGAAGAAACGTTGTAAAAACGGGTATACCATCAGAATCGGAAGCGCACCGATAAAGATCTGTGCTGCGCGTACGGTCCGCTGCGAGATATTCTCCAACATGGAAGGATCCACGTTGATTTTGCTGAGATCTTGCTGAACAATAATAGTCTGTAACAGAGAAGCAAGCGGATAGTTTTTAATATCAGACATGTAGATCATTCCGTCGAACCAGGAGTTCCACTGATACACCATTGTAAACAAAGACAAGGTTGCGATTGCCGGTAGCGACAGTGGGACGTAGACCAGAATCAACGTTTTGATATGACCTGCTCCATCCAGATAGGCTGCTTCTTCAAGTTCTTTCGGCAGACCACGGAAGAAGTTCATCATCAGAATGACGTTCCACACGGACAGCGCGCCGGGCAGAATAAGCGCCCAGATCGTATTCATCAGACCAAGCTTCTGAATCAGAATGTAACTTGGAATCAATCCGCCGCTGAACAAAATGGTGAACACAAAGAACCATGTATACAACGAGCGACCTTTAAAGCTGATATCTTCCTTCGACAACGGAAATGCGGTAATGAGCATGATGACCATACCGATGATCGTGGCAAGCACAGTCCGTTTAAGAGACACCAGAAGCGAGTTGATGAAATTTGAATTTCCGAAGGTTTTCACATAAGCGTCCGTTGTGAAACCAATGGGCCAGAAGCTGACCAGATTCGATGATGCCGGCGCCATACTGCTGAATGAAACAGCCAATATATGAATAATTGGTAAAATGCAGAGTAACGATAATATCCCAAGAAAAGTATAGTTAGCGATGCTAAATATGCGGTATCCTTTTGTTTTATAATACAAGCCCTTTTCTCCTCTCTAGAAAACTCGATAATTAGCCAGTTTGTAAGCCATTCTGTACGATATAACAATCAAAATGGTAGCTACCACTGATTTGAATAACCCCACTGCTGTGGCAAAACTCATCTTCCCGTTCAAGATCCCGAGTCGATATACAAAGGTGTCAATGATGTCGCCTTTGTCATACACAAGTGGATTGTACAAGTTGAACACCTGATCAAATCCGGCGTTCAGGATATTGCCGATAGAGAGCGTCATCAATACAATTGTGATTGGCATCAATGCTGGAATTGTAATGTGCAGCGTCTGTTTGAAACGGTTGGCTCCATCCACCTCGGCAGCCTCGTAGAGCGCAGGATTGATTCCGGATAGAGAAGCCAGAAATACGATCGTACCAAAACCAAATTCTTTCCATACATCGCTGACGATTAGCGTAATACGGAACCATGTACCATCTCCCAGGAAGAAAATTGGTTCTCCTCCAAAGGCTACGACAAGCTGGTTCACCATGCCGCCCTGAGGAGACAGGATGTCGAGCAGAATCCCACCGAGAATAACCCATGATAGGAAATGCGGCAGATACACAAGCGTTTGACTCACTCTTTTGAATGCCGTCAAGCGAACTTCATTGAGCAAAATGGCAAACAAAAATGGGGCGAACAGTCCCGCGATGATTTTGAAAAATGCAATGACTAGTGTATTCCAGATCACCTGACCTACATCCGGATATAAGAATAAATATCTAAAATTGTCCCAACCAACCCATTTGGATTCAGAAAATCCCAAGTAAGGCTTAAAATCCTGAAAAGCAATTACAATGCCGCCCATCGGTATGTACTGAAACACCAGTGCCAGCAATACGGCTGGTACGAGCATCATATGCAAGGTCCAATTCCGTTGCATATTCCAGCGCTGTTTGACCCTGGTGGAGCGCCGTTTATGCGGCGTTTCTAACGTATGTTCCTTCACTCCTGCATCCCCCATGTTCTAAAATTTATATTTTACAAGTCATCGTGAACTTGTATATTAAAATTATAGCAATGGAAATTTGCGATCTATATCCTAATATTGCAACAACGATATCACTATTTTAATGAGATTAAGGAGGTTGAACTTTGCTCACACGCATGAATGTCTTTACCAAAATTACATTGTTGTTTGTGATGCTGCTTATTTTGGTATTGTTTCTCTACACGTACTCGAACCGGGAAAGCGTACGAGTTATCGAACATGAGATCCAGAACAACACGATGAATCATCTTTCGACGTTTGCGGATTCAGTAGAATCCAATATATACCAATTGTCATTATATGGAATGTCTATTGGACAAGATTCCAGTATTCAGGAATATCAACGTCCCGACTACAAGGACGTACCTTATGAACGTGTAAAAGTCGGAAGCGCCATTCTGGAGAAGATGAATCTGTATAACGCAGCGAGTAAATGGCACTCGACGATTACGCTGTACTTCCCCCGGATGAAGAAAGTGATATCAACGGATTATTATGCCTATATTCCCTATAGGGATAACGAATTCACGGAGCCGCTGTCCCAGTCGTGGACCTATGCCGATCATCAGTTTATCTGGTATACGACCGATCCAACGACAGCGATGGCGAAACCCGGCAAAGCTCGGTTAATTACCAAAATCAGTTTTCCGGATTACCATTTAACCGCACTGCTGAATCAAAACAAGTTAAACAACAAGGGTGATCCGTTTATGTTCCACCCGGATTATGGTTTAATCAGTAATAGCTCCGGAAAGGATACCTTGAAGGCCATCCTGCCTTCTCTGAAAGAAGCAGATCTGAAAACCAGTGGTGGATTCAGCACAACGTTGAACAAGACGGAATATTACGTCTCTTACATTCAATCTAAGAGCCTTGGCTGGTACTATGTTGACTATGTTCCCATGCAGCAAATTTTAAAACCGATTACGAGCAGCCGGAATCTCTTTTACGCTTCAATTGCGGTTCTGATCGTGATGAGCGTTGTTGTGCTGTATACACTCTATCGCAGTGTGCAACTTCCACTTCTACAGTTAGTGAAAGGAACGAATCGTTTATCCACCGGGGATTTTTCCGTTCGGTTGCATCATACGGCGAGGAATGAATTTAGTCTTTTATTTGCACGTTTCAACATCATGGCACAACGAATTCAAGAGTTAATCGAGAATGTATACGAGGAAAAATTGAGAAGTCGCGAAGCCACGCTTAAACAGCTTCAATCGCAGATTAATCCGCATTTTCTCTATAACTGTCTCTTCTATATCAAGAACATGGCCCGAATGAAAAATGAGAAAGCTGTGGTAGCCATGGCACTTAATCTGGGAGAGTATTACCGATACATAACCAGGTCTGAAAAGGATCAAGCCACGCTTCGGGAAGAGTTGACGATGGTCAAAAATTATTTGGAAATTCAGTCACTGCGATTGGAACGAATGCATTTTACAATCGACGTCCCCCATGCTATTTTGGATAAAACAGTTCCCAGACTGACCCTTCAGCCTATTATTGAGAACGCTATTATTCATGGTTTGGAACCCAGATCCGAGAATGGTGAGATCAAAATTTATGCCGATTGCGAGAATGATGTGTACACGATTACAGTGGAGGATAGCGGGCTTGGCATGTCTGATGAACAGCTTGAACAATTAAGGAATAATCTTACCAAACCGCTGGATGAGAACATGGGATGTGGCACATGGAATGTCCACCAACGCTTGTCTTTTCTCTATGGTGATGGATCAGGACTGGCCTATGATCATTCTGAATCAGGTGGGATCAAAGTTAACATCGTATGGCACGACAATACTAACAAGTAGGTGAGCAACTCATGCTGCAATTATTACTAGTGGACGATGAACGATCAGTCGTGGAAACGCTGGCCGAGACCATTCCGTGGGAAAGCTGCGGGATTGGCACAGTACATGAAGCCTTATCCGGTTCGGTAGCGTTGGAAATCATGGAAAACCACGACATTGACATTGTCATTACAGATATACGAATGCCCGAAATGTCAGGTATAGCGCTTATTACAGCGATTCATGAAAAATGGCCCCATGTACAGACGATTCTGTTATCAGGTCATGCTGATTTTGAATATGCAAAACAGGCTATTGCCCAGGAAAGCTTTGATTACTTGCTAAAACCGGTTAGTGATGAAGATCTTATTGAAACGGTCCAACGCCTCGTTCATCGAATTAAAGAAAAGTGGGAAACGGCAGCCTCCCATCAACGAGCTTTACACGCCTTTCAGGATCACCTGCCCTTGCTTCAATCCACAATGCTGCATGAATTGCTGACTGGAAAAGTCTATGATCCGAAGACACTGGCAGACAAGCTTGATCTGCTGGAGCTTCCCTACTCCATAGGTGAAGACCTGGGTATGCTGGTTATTCGCATGGAGAAACATCTATCTGAAATGGCACACGGTGACCTGGCCCTAATGGAATATGCGATATGTAATATCATTAGTGAAGTCATGCATAATCATTTCCATATCTGGCACACACGAGACGTTCACGATTACATTGTTGTTCTGGTTAGCATGAAGCACTCCACAACGATGAGCTATAACAGGAATGAGACACCTCAGACCCTGCTTGAGCAGTATGCTGCCCAGATTCAAACGAATGTTAAGTTATACTTGAAGGGTGCGATCTCGATTTCTGTCTCTAACTGGGGCAAGTTCCCTCACGAAATAGGGGAAATCTATGAGCGGGCCGTTATGTCCATGCGTAAACGGATGGGGCAAGTTCAAGGCTTGTTTGTCACAGCTTCCGATGAAACGGACGCCAATCCGCTTCATACGATCAGGTCACTTTATCAGCCGCCAACGTTGATCAGTCTATTGGAAGCTGGGCGGTTTGAGGATGTGGAACAAAAAATCAGGCATATTTTTGAGGAATTGCTGCATTCGAGTGAACATCATGATATTGTGGAGTCAACCATTGAGGTGTATTTTGCGCTTGCTGGTGCATTTGCGTACATCATTCATAAAAATGGTAAACAAATATCATCATTGATTCCAGCGGAGTCCAATCGTTATTTTCATGCTCCCAGCTATTCTACTGCACAGCAGTTGCAGGACTGGTCCATACGTACGCTTTATTACATACGAGATGATGCCGAACAAGAGCTCAGAGACAATCACAGCACCATTGTACGCAGCGTCAAGAGTTTCGTAGACCTTCATCTGGCCGGTGATGTATCGCTGCCTGCCATTGCTGACCATGTGCATCTGCATCCAGTATACTTGTCCAAGGTATATAAGGCGGAGACCGGTGAAGCACTTACTGCCTATGTATACCGATTAAGGATGGAGAAAGCAGCCTATCATTTGCGAACGTCAACTGCCAAGGTATTTGAAATTGCTGAACTTGTCGGTTACAACAATACCGCCTATTTCATACGAGTTTTCAAGAAATTTTATGATCTTACTCCTCAAGAATATCGGGAAAATCTGCCGGTTTAGGCAATACTCCGACCAGACTTTAACGTTTTGCCAGACTCACCGTTTTCCCCGTTTTCATAGTGCATAGCAAAAGGCATTGCCGGAGTTCATATCCAGCAATGCCTTTTGTCTGCTTATGTGAGCACGATGCATCGAAGTAATACTCGCGTCTCAGTCCTCGTACTATTTTCCGCTTTTCACGGAATCATACCACTCGTTAACTTCTTTCGTAATCTGATCTCCGCCGGAAGACTTCCATTTCTCAACAAATGAGTCGAACGCATCCACAGAGGTTTTGCCATATACAATTTGAGAGAAGGTATCTTTCTCCATCTTCGTCAAAATATCATTGTTCATCTGCATCGTCATGGAAGGTGCACCGGTAAACATCTGATTGAACACGATATCTTTTTGATCCAATACAATTTTGGCTGCATCAAGCATAGGTGTAGGTACACCTGATTTGATTTTTTTCTCAAAAGGTGTTGTTGGTTCTTCACCACTTGCCAGCTTCGCGAGTGTTGTCATGCTCAAACTCGGAATACGCGCTCCATCAAAAGTTAACGTGTACTTCTCGGGAGCGTAACCGCCCGTTAGACTTGCATCAGTTGATGGTTTCCCATCGACCATAACCCAATCGTATCCTTCGGCAAATCCATGTTCGAACTCGTCGCCTTCTTTAGGATTTGCATAGTGATCAAAGAGATAGTTCTGATAGGTGAAAAAGGCTTCCGGATTTTTCATGTCTTTGTTAATCAGAACTACGCCGTTTCCATTCGACGTACCATGTCTCCCTGCCTGACCATTCGGACCGGAAGGAATCGGGTACGCTTTGTATTCAGCCTCAGGATTGTTTTTCTTCACATCCTCCAGTGGCCAGGATGGCATCCAGTGAGGACCTACCACAATACCTGCTTTTCCAGCAGTAAATTCTTCGGCTGCCTTTGTCTCGTCATACACACCGGCTTCTTCCGGGATATATCCTTTGCTCATCCAGCTTTGTAATTTGGCTAAAGCCTGTTTCGCACCGGGTGTCACGGAGCCGTATTCAAGTTTTCCATCTTCCGTCAGATTCCATTGGTTCGGCATGGTACCATAAGCGCCAAATACCCATCCGGCTTCTGACATCCAGGTGTTAAGCCAGTTCTTGAAGCCAATGGTCAATCCGTAGGTATCCTGCTTCCCATTGCCATCTGGATCTTGGTTCGTAAACGTTTCCATAATAACTTCAAGATCATCTATGGTTTTAGGTGCTTCCAGATTGAATTTCTTCATCCAGTCTTCACGGATCCACATGACAGGATCGCCGTTATAGGCATAGTCCAGAATGGGAATACCGATTCTTTTTCCATCTTGCATGTATGGATACCATACAGAAGGATCTTCGTTTACGGCTGCTTTCCATGTATCGCTTGCATATTGGTCAAACAACTCGCCAGCATCGACAAATTTTCCAGACTCAATCAATTCACGTACCAGATTGAACTCGCCGCGATACGAAATGATGTCAGGCATTTCAGCATTGGACGCCAGTGATAGGCGCAGCTTTGTCTCAAATGCATTATTGGTGGAAGGAGATATCCACTGGTTTTTCAGCTCAATACCGAGTTTCTCCTTGGCCCATTTGGTATGCACGTTGTTATCCTGATCCTCACCCGGCTTAAACTTCACATCTGGACCCCATGGCCGTAAATATGTAATAGATACGGGTGGATCATATTTCCCATCTTTGAGCTCCAACGTTGTCGCCGGTGCACTCGTTTCTGTCTGTTTGTCGTTTCCGTTGCTGCATCCGCTCAAGGCTGCTGATAGGGCCAATACACCGATCATGACCAAGCTGCCTACGCGTCTCTTTTTACTTGTGTCCAACTTCGTTCCCCCAGTCTATGTAATGTTGCTTACACGTTAATCATAATGAATGAATGATATTTATGCCCATACTAATATTGCAACATTTATTGCATTAATTTAGGATATTGGATATTGAATATATAGATTGAATAATTACAATACCGTTCTATAGCGAAAAAAGCAGCCGCTAACGGCTGCTCTAGTCTACTTAATTACTCGTATATTTGACCCAATCGTACTCTGCATACAGCGGATTGGCACCGTTGTAAGGACCGAGCCAGCTATCTACACCCGTTCCATTCCAGAGATTCATCATAATTTTGCCCGGTGTTTTTGGAATATTACTGGTTGCCGTATGCTTCAGGACACCATCAACATACCATTTGATATGTCCCGGCTGCCAATCGAATGCATACGTATGGAAACCTTGGGATGCATCAAAACCCAGATTGATAATCTGCTCATGATTGCCAACCCCATTGGTATAATAATTAAACTGCACTTTGGTGGTGTCCTTCCCTAAAAATTCGATATCAATTTCATCCCATTGGGTACCATGTGAGGGACCTGTGTATGTGAAAAATGAGGAAACCACACCTGTGTTCTTCGCAGGTTTCATACTGACTTCATACAAGCCGTACCCATACGTATTCGTGGATCGGTACTCTCCGCAATCGAACTTGTTTTGTGCAGAACTGGTCAACCCAAGCTTAAGCTTTCCATCACTTGTGAAATTGACATTGTTAGCCCGCCAGGTACAGTTGAACATTCCCCCATTGGAATACCCATCCGCCTTTTGCCATGTGCTTGCGTTAAAATAGGTTAGTGGTTCCCAGAACACATAACCCGCGAAAGCGCTTACTGAAAAAAACAACGAAACAATACCTGTTACCGCCAAAGTATACCAAGACTTCCTCTTCATCATACACCTCCATGAATGATTCCAACATGTAAAAGTTAATATTACTGAGTGCAGGTCAATAAGGTAAAGAGAACTGCACTGCAACTAATAGATAGCGCTTACATGGTTGGTATTTCCATTTTATCTGGAAGCAGAGTGGTACACTATAGAAAATTTCAAAGCAGAGATATTCATTTTTTAATATATTGAAGCGCCTGCCCCTCAGCATCGAAGGAAGCAGGCGCTCTATAAATACCATTTACATGTAGCTCAACATTTTGATTTCTTTATTGACACTAGATCATTTCTATTGGGCTCCAGCCCGTACCAAAATGTCTTCTATTTCCTTAAAACCTCTCTTCTTTGCATGACTGAGCGGTGACACACCATCACGATCTGTTATGTTTACGTCTGCTCCATGCTCAATAAGTAATTGAATGGTCTCCTGCTGTTGTGCATTGCCATCGTTTAATATGATCGCTTCCAGAAGCGCTGTCCATCCCAATTGATTCACATGGTCCACATTCACTGAAGTTTGGGTCAGGAGTTCCCGTACCACTTCCACATATCCATGCTCCGAAGCCGGAATAAGTGCCGTTCCTCCATATCGATTCGTTATCGCTGGGTCTGCTCCCACCTCGATCGTCAATTTCAAAATGTCCAAGTATCCTTCAGCGCCAGCATACAGGAATGGGTTATTCTTCATATCATCTTGTACATTTACATCTGCACCAGCTTCAATCAATATTTTTGCTGAGGCCAGATCGTTGTTATAAGTTGCCATCATGGCAGCCGTTCTTCCGTTCTGATCCTGAGCATTGATATGGGCGCCGGCTTGAATCCATTTTTTAATACTTTCGTTATCTCTATCCTCTACCGCCTTGAACAACTGTTCTTCCAGTGAAGTCATGTTCTTCTCCTCCACATTCGAGTCGTTTTTCACCTCAGGTACACAGCCCTGCAAGATGAACATACTGCTTATTAGAATAACGATGATCAGCGACTTACTCATACTGCCTCCTTTACTCCAGTGTCAGGGTAACCGAAGAAGAGACGCTCCAATCCCCAACTGGGTTTAATGTATAGGTCGTACCTGGGGTCAGCTTTCCGTCATTCGTAATGTCGAATACACCTGTAGATCCTTTTCGACTTGAGTATTTATAGGTAGCTGTCAGAACTTCCCCGCTAGGTGCTGTTAACGTTACACTACGACCAGAGAACAGTTCATCTCCGGGATCTTGGGCAAGTGTAACTTCAATGGAGGTTTCACTCACAGCCTGAGCACTTGCAACCTCCAGCGCATCAAACGATTTTGCAGTGAATGAAGCATTTTCGAGGTTCGCCCAGTCTGAAGAAACGGTATATGTTACACCTGGTTTCAACACTTGACCTTCAGGCAAACGGAACTTCGGTTCTTGTTTGCCGTCTGTCGATTGTGTGAACGGCACATATCTGGCAATGATGGGCTCGCCGCCTTCTGGCGTAATTACAACTTGCCTTGCCTGCATGGAAGAGATGATTTGAAACGTTTTGCCTCCGGCTTGTTCTTGATCATTCAGCACGAACGCATTCGCGCCTCGACCACCGCTGTAAGCCGAGATAATGTAACCGTAATCCACGACTCCGTTCTCTTGCAGTGCTTCGATCTCGAATGTATCATTCATGACTTGACTAGCTGTGGTCATGTTTATTTTCGTGTCACTGCCTTCAAAGGAACCAGCATCTTGACCTTTGTAAGTAAGGCTGTACACTTCACCAGCATCTTGTACGGACGTCGGGACGATGTAAGTGGCAATCGAACCTGTTTTCAAACGGGGCATATTGGTTAAGGTCAGTCCACCACTAAATGCAAAGTCCGCTTGTGCCTTGGCAAAAACTTCATCCGTTGCTGTCAGTGGTTTGTCAAACGTGACGATTAACGTAATGGCATTAAGCGATCTAACGCTCTGGATTTGAGCTTGCTCCGAAGGAATGGCTCGGTGAGCTGTTTGCAATAGCACTGCTGCTTCGCCGCGTGTTGCTGAACCGTTCTCGGAGTAGAACTCGCTCATCCAATGCTGAACAGATTTTACGTCACGCTGCATCGCTTTGGATACGACCTGTTCGAGTTCCGCATCTGTCACTTGAGCTTGTGGCTGGAATTGTCCATCGCGTGCCTCCATGATGCCGAGTTCAACAAGCTTTGAGGCATATGGCGAATACCATGCATTGGGATTAACATCTGTTAATTCTAAGGTTTCTCCTGTTTTGCTCTCCAAATGAAATGTTTTAAAAACCAATGACGCTAACTCTGCACGGGTAATTGCTCGATGTTCACCCATGGATTGATTTGCGTACCCGTTCATGATCCCCAAACTATTCAGTTCTTTGACAGCAGCATCAATCTGCTGTGGAGTAAGCTGTGCGGTTGTTGCCGCAATGGTATTAACGTATGTAGCTGCATGTACTTGATTCCCAGTTAGCGGGAATACTGCTGTACCTAATGCAGTTATGGTTAGAAATGTAGCGATTTTGCGGGTTGTCGAATTCATGGTTGAATTCCTCCTCTATAGGTTGTAGTTGCCTGTATCTATAGAATAGAGGACAAAAAGAAACTCCTAAGGATAAAGTTATTAACAAAATATAAACTGGCTCTAAATTTTCAGGAAACTTATGCAGTGAATCGGTAGCCTGCGCCCCAGACGGTCTCAATATACTCTGGATTTTTGGGATCTGTCTCCAGCTTGCCACGCAGTTTGCGAATATGGACGGTTACCGTTGCAATATCTCCGGTGGAATCCATGCCCCAGATACGCTCAAACAGATCAGATTTGCTGAATACCCGATTGGGATGACTCGCAAGAAATACAAGTAACTCGAACTCCTTGGTTGTAATCGCCACCTCTTCTCCATTAACGAAAACACGGCGTGATCCTTTGTCAATGTGAAGCCCCCGAATGTGGATTTCATCCTGCTCAGTTGGTTTGTTTTTGCCAAGCAGTCTCTCATATCGGGTTAAATGAGCCTTGGCTCGCGCAACCAATTCACTTGGGCTGAACGGTTTTGTAATAAAGTCATCCACGCCCAGATTAAATGTCCTGATCTTGTCGATTTCTTCCTTTTTCGCGGAAACGACAAGGATGGGCACCTCCTTCACCTCGCGAATACGCCTGCAACATTCGAAGCCGTCGAGTCCCGGAAGCATCAGATCAACAATGATCAGATTGTAGTCCCCCTCCAATGCCTGCTTCAGACCTTCATCTCCATTGTGGCAGAGATCCACGGAAAATCCATTAAGCTCAAAATAATCCCGTTCCAGTTCCGCAATCGTTGTTTCGTCCTCAATGATCAAAATGTTTGCCATGACTCATTAGTCCCTCTCTTCATTTAGCCGTTTCAGTTTGATATATATGCTCGTGCCATTATGAGGCTTGCTTTCTGCCCAGATGAAGCCCCCATGTCCATCAATAATTTGCCGGGCAATAGCTAGCCCAAGTCCACTGCCACCCGTTGACGAGTTGCGGGATTGTTCTGCCCGATAGAAACGTTCAAATATATAAGGCAGTGCCTCTTCGGCTATCCCCTTGCCATTGTCTTTAAACGCCATCGTAATCCATTTCTCATCAGCTTGAAGTGTAATCTCGAATCGTTTGTTGTCATTCTCCATGTATTTGAGTGCATTATCCACTACATTGACAACGGTACGTTTTAACTTCTCCGGATCCACAGCAGACATAGCGGGACCAGACAACTGGTTATTCCAATGCAAGGCAACACCTTTGTCCTCCAGATCGTATCTCAACTCTTCAATGCTGTCTTCCAGGAAATCAGCGAGATCAACTGTTTTGAACAGGAAAGGTTCCTGGTTCAGGTCGAGCTTCGAATATAAAAACAGTTCATCCACCAGCTTATCCATACTAACTGCTTTGGAGTGAATGATATTAACGTAACTCTCCATTTTCTCAGGAGTATTGGCCACTCCGTCACGAATACCCTCAATATAACCTTTAATATTGGTAATCGGCGTACGGAGATCATGCGAAATGTTCGAGATAAGCTCTTTTCGGTTCGCTTCGTCCTGCTGTCGTAACGCATAGGAGCGCTGCAATTGATTCCGCATACTCTCAAATGCTTCGCTGAGTTGCCCAACCTCGTCATTGGAATTCAGCTGAATCTCAAAGGATAGATTGCCATCTTTAATATGTTCGGCTGAGCTTCGTAGTTGATTGAGCGGCTTAATAAAACTGCGCGTGATCCAGCGGAACAGTAGCAGATTGGTGATAATCAGGACACCGATTAGCAGAAGTGACATCACAGGCAGTAATTTGCGAGTAAGCTCCGCAAAGGGGCTTCGCTCCCGAATAACGAAGATACTTCCCCGTTCTCCATCCGAGTATTGAAAATCAAATTTCGCATACGCGTAGAATCGCTCACCTATATTGAAGGTGCTTCGAATCTGATAGTTGTTAAGATCGTAGGCAGGTAGAGCTTGTCTCAGTTCCGGCTGGTTGAAGGTCAGCGATTCGAAGATCTGACTATTCTCCCGTCTGACGTAGAGCCCTGACTTCTCAGCTCTCAGCTTCATGTCATATTCACGCAGCAAAACCTTGTTCTGCAGGTCGTCAGGATCATTTTTAGCCAGAAACTTCATCTCTTGAAAGATCGATTCTCCCTGATCACTCAGTGGATTGATCTGATAATGTACCTTGTATATATCACGAAAACTCTGCAGATCCCCTGTGGCCGCAATCGTGTACAGGCTTGCTGTTAGCAGGATGAACAACAGACTTATTACGAGCATACTCGTGAAAGATAGCAGCATTTTAATTCGAATGGACATGGGTTCCCCTTCTCAAACAAACATTTGGATTAGTTAGTGCACATGTTAACACAAGATCGATTCAATTGCCCAGATGTAAAAAAGAGGTTTCGTACTCTCGTGATTCTTGAAAAGGTCTTTGTTTAATATGTTGACATTGATAATGATTATCAATAGTGTTGTAGTAAGATCTACAGCCTTTTATCTCAACAGGACTGGCAACATTATTGAAACGAGGTACGGAATGTGAAAGTAGACGTTAATCAGTTAGCAGCACATTTTGCACACATTCCTTTTCAAGTAGAAGGAATATATCGATATGCTAGAAATCCAGGGGTTCCTCACGCTGACTATACCGATTCCTTCCCTGGATTCGTGTTCCCCCTTACAGGAAAAATACAATTTCAATTTGATGGGACGCCCTATATCTTTTCACCAGGAAAAGTTGTGCATGGGGGAGCAAAAATGAAACTGGATCAGACCGTGTTTAATAAAAATGACTGGGAGTATATCTTGGTTTTATACCGAATATGTAGTTCAGATCTGGAAGAGTCAAGCTTCTCCCATCAGCATTTTGAATTATCAACGGGCCAATCTCCTCGTCTGATCGAATTAATTATGCGTCTTTGGTATGTGTATAACCAGCATGGAGGTATTTCAAGGTTTCAGACAGAAATGCTGTTTCGCGATGTGCTGAATGAAACTTTGTTATGTGTTGACCATAGGCAAAAAAGTTGTGAATCAGTTGTTTTATTTGAACGGGTCTCTGCCTATATTCAAAAATACTATGATCAAAGTCTGACGATCGCATCGCTTGCAGAACAAAATAACGTTAATCGTAACCGGCTTTCCTATGTGTTTAGAAGACATGCAGGTATGGGGCCAGCAGAATATATATTGAAATATCGTATAAAGATAGCTGAACAAATGTTATTGGCAAATGACGCTTCTGTGCAACAGATTGCTGAAACGGTTGGCATTGCCGATCCCTATTATTTTAGTAGAGTGTTCAAGAAACAAAATGGTGTCTCTCCTACTGCGTATCGTCAGAGGTTCATCAATAATCCATCCTGATTTCAACAGGCATCCATGTTACGCCTAAATCTAAATCAGTATACTGAACTTAAACGAACATTACACAGGAGGAATTACGATGCACTATCAAGCTATTAAATTGAATGAGGAATTTGCTAAAATCAACGATCAGTGGTCCCCGAAACTCATTGGAGAAATGAATAATCATCAATTTAAGATCGTAAAGATTGCTGGAGATTTTGAGTGGCATGTTCATGAGGAAACCGATAAGTTGTTTTTTGTGCTCGAAGGGGAAATGATAATAGATTTTCGTGATGGGCAAGTGAAGATTTGTAAGGATGAGATGTATATCGTACCCAAGGGAGTCGAGATCAAGCCTTCCGCCGAAAAGGAATGTCATATCATGTTAATGGAGCCTGGAAGTGAAGTAAGCACTGGCGGAACTGCTTCAGTATAACCAGTAGTGCCAAGAACCAAGATCTTCTCCTCGGTTAGGACAGGATCTTGGTTCTTTTATAACAAAAAAAGCCGCTAAAATAGCGGCTTTCATTGGTACTATACACGTAGCTCATGAAACAACCTGTAGGCACGAATGTTCACTAGCTGAAATGGCCTTTACAACCCGATATCATCAGCGAGCCCTTCAACACCTGTGAAGATGGAATCTCCGTAGCCCCAGAAGTTGTTGAAATCAATAATGTAGATTTTCTTGTTTTTAACTGCATTGATGTTCTGTACCTGCTTGTTGGATAGCAGTTTTTCAATTGTCTGTTCAGGATCAATGCCACCAGCATACCTGGAAATAATCAGGGCATCCGGATTAATCTCGATTAGCTTCTCCAGACTGAGTGTGCCGGTTTCATTAATCAGCATATTATGCATATTGATTAATGACATTGCACTTTCAATAAACGTATCTCCATTTCCGTTGTAGATTCCAATCGTTCCATCACCATTATCCGAAAAAGATGCATAGTTGATCGTTTCAGCGCTAGCTCGGGCCGACAACGCAGTCTCGCGTGCTTTTAGCGTCTCAATATATGCCGCTGCATTCGCTTGTACGTTGAATATCTCACCTAATTCAGTAATATCCTGATACAGGCTATCTAACGATGCATCAGGAACACTGGTGCTTTGTACATACGTTTTGATCCCCATATCATTCAAGCTGCTTACTGTACCAACACCCCAATCTGCATCCTCAAACAATCCACCACGCCCCACAACCAGGTCAGGCGAAGCCCCTATGGTCACTTCCTTGCCTACATAACCTTCAGCCAGCACAGGAATTTGTTTAAATTCATCAGCGATATCTTCAGGTACACTTCCAAACAGTGCAGCTACACCTACAAGCTTGTCTGTCAAACCAAGGCGAATCATCAGTTCGGCTGCACCTTGGGTATTAGCAACTACTCGTTCAGGTGCCTTGTCAAACGTTTGCTCCTTCTTCACCCATGTGCCGTTCTCTGTTGTATAGTTTGAAACGGTTACCGGGTAAGTTGTTTCAGCAGGTGTTGAAGCGTCTGCGTCGGTTTGTTCCCCGTTTGTTGCTGCATTCGAGGCGCTGCTCTCCGCAGCTTGCTGTGAGCTGCCATTCGTATCTTCGCTGCCACCATTGTTGCTTGAGCACGCTGCGAGCACCAGAATCATTGCAGTAATCAAACATAGAATCATCCCTTTTTTAACGGATACTAACATGTAAATAATCTCTCCCTTTTGAATTCTCTTTGATCTTTTTGACCAATATGTAAAATCATTATTGTTAGTATATAGTAAATGTCGAAGGTTGTAAATGAGAACAATAATCAATATCATTTACGTGATGAATACAAAGAGACCCCCATTAGGAGGTCTTCTCATATCAATCGATATTTATATCGTTATCTTTCACTTCGTGCCTGATTAACTTTGGTGATAAGTTCATGAATAATTTCGTCAGGTGAACGTTCATTCATCCATTGTTGACCGAACATTTGGAATACTTTGATCATCGGGAAATCTGCCCAGAATCCCACAAACTCCTCATTAAGATATACCTTGTCTGTAACATGCTTGTTCATTTCATTCAGACAATGTTCCAATTCCTTTTTCGCTGCCGGATCACACATCCACTCACTGAGCAGACTGAATTTGTGGAAAGTGATTTCTTCCTTACCAAAGTCACAATGCAAACGTTCCGTAATTCGGAGATCTTTGGACGAGCTGCCAAGTGAAATTTGGAAAAATCCGGTCTCTGCCACCCAACGATTGTACTTGGTGTTGTAGTATGAAAAGTCTCTCTCTTCCAGTTCAAAAGTAATCTTGCGTTTTTCACCCGGCTCGAGTTCAACTTTAGTGAACGCTTTTAATTCTTTCTCTGGACGGGTCCATGTGCACTCTTCATCGTGAACATACAGTTGAACAACTTCTTTCCCCTTGCGCTTGCCGGTATTTTTCAATTGGAAAGACACAGTCACACCGGTAAGGGTCTGTGCCACTTCCAGATCCGTATACAAAAACGATGTGTATGACAATCCGTGTCCAAACGGGAATTGAGGTGCCAGTTCTTTCCGGTCATAATATCGATAACCTACGAAAAGGCCTTCACGATAATACAGCTTGCCGTTCTCTCCGCGAATTCGCATATGTGAGGGGTTGTCCGACAGTTTGACAGGGAAGGTCTCAGACAACTTGCCCGATGGATTCGTCTGTCCGAATAATACATCTGCAATCACTTTACCCATGCCTTGACCCGACAACCATGAATGAATCACACCAGGAACATGCTGTACCCATGGACGCATTGCCAGTGCGGAGCCGCTGCTCGTCACAACAATGCATTTGGGCTGAACCGCCGCTACCGCGAGAATTAATTTTACCTGATGCTCGGGTAGATCAATGCCTTGCAAATCATGCATCTCCGATTCGGCATATTCCGGTTGGCCCACAAACAATACAGCAACATCGGAATTCATGGCTAATGAGACGCTTTCTTTAATTAGCTCATCATTGACAGAGTCATCCTCCGGGTACCCTTCTGCATATTTCATGGTCATGGCGTCCCCAGCCAGATTCTTTATCTCGTCCCATGGAATATCGACTTTTGTAGGTGTTACCTTCGCGCTGCCCGCTCCCTGAATTCTCGGTTTTTTGGCAAATCGTCCGATCACGGCAATTGACCCAATGGACTCCTTCCCCAGGGGAAGAATCGAGTTTTCATTTTTCAAAAGCACGATACTCTCGGCCGCCGCTTTACGTGCAAGTGAATGATAGTCGGAATCTGGAGATGATTCCAAATCTTTTTTGCCCGTTACCCGCTTAACCAGTTTCAAAATACGACTCACGCTTCGATCCAACTGTTCTACGGACAGGCTTCCGTTCTGGACCGCTTCAATGATCGCTTTGGCATTGTAATGGGCGGGACCCGGCATCTCCAGATCAAGCCCGGTCTTCAGACCACGTATGCGATCATTGACAGCTGTCCAATCGGACAAGACAACACCTTCATATCCCCACTCTTCTCTCAAAATGTCATGCAGCAAATGTTCGTTCTCACTTGTATACGTTCCATTCAATAAATTATAGGAACACATGACTGTCCATGGGTCGGATTTCTTAATAATCCGTTCAAAGGCGCTTAGGTAAATTTCGCGAAGCGTCCGCTCATCGATTTCCGAACTGGTCACCATTTTCTCGAACTCCTGGTTATTGCCTGCAAAGTGTTTGACAGAAGCACCCACTCCTTCACTTTGGATCCCGTTTATAAACGCCGCACCAAGTTCCCCCGTCAAGTATGGGTCTTCCGAATAGTATTCGAAGTTTCTTCCACCAAGCGGCGTTCTTTTCATATTTACACCAGGTCCAAGCAGCAGCTCGACGTCCATCGTTTTCGATTCACGTCCCAGTGCCACACCGACTTCATGCAACAATTCCGTATTCCACGAAGAACCGATGGCTGAACCCGTAGGGTAACAGGTTGCGGGTACATTTTCCGTTGTAATACCCATTTCTTCATCGCTGTTCGTTTTACGGATGCCGTTTGTCCCATCATACATATGAACTGGCGGAATGTTTAACCGCTCGATTCCTTTTGTCATCCACATATTCAATCCTGCGCAGAGTGAAGCTTTCTCTGCCAGAGTCAATGCTGACAATAATTCATTGATTGATTTATCCATAGTATTCACCCTTCTGATATTAATTTTCTTCCTGTTCTTTCTTCAGTTCCTGTGCATCATACAGTTTGAAAAACGGAAACCAGACAATAAATACAATCACCAGAACAACTGCTAGCAAGATGAGCCCATTGAATCCGGACATAATGTAGGTGGACAGGCCGATCGGTGTATACCATAGCTGGAAGATCTGGCTCGGAATTCGAACCCAACCCCAGTCGAGAGCCAAGTATACAATCACCGGTGTGATAAGTGAGTTTATCCACATCGGCACCATGAGTAATGGATTAAAGGCAATCGGTGCTCCGTACACGACGGGTTCATTGATGTTGAACAAGGATGGGATAATAGTTGCCTTGCCGACAGATTTCAGCTTTTTCGAACGTGCCATTAGGAACCAAACAACTAACGGCAAGGTCGCTCCCATTCCGCCAATACCCAGCCATCCGGAAAAAAAGGTTTCAAATGTGTTGATATTGACGGGAGCTTGTCCCGCTGCGACGAGTGCTGCATTTTCTTCAATTGCAGGTATCCAGATGGCGTACCAGATCGGTGTCATAACCCACGGGCTTACGCCAAAGGAATACAGTACTACGCCGATAAAGTTGAACAATAAAAATCCGGTTAAACTTTGCCCCACAGCATTGATCGGCTCAAATACGTTCACGATCAGTCCAAAAATATCAAAATGAAGCTGATATACAAGCACCCATCCTGTTGTTAATACCAGAGCGATCGGGACGAGAAAATCGAACCAATCCATAATGAATTCGGGAAGTGAAGATCCCTTTTTGAAGAACGAAAATTTGTTGCACAAGATCATTACAAGCGCAACGAATACACCTACTAAGAGTGCTGTAATCATCCCCGAAGGTCCGAATCGTTCAAGAATGAACTGAATGGTACCGTCTTCGTTTAGTGTTGGGTTAAGCAGCATGACAAACAGAGATATCCCCGTCATTCCCGCAAGCAACTTAATTTTGTGTCGTTCTCTTTTTTCCATCACGACATAAGGTGTCAAAAAAGCAATAAACAACCCCAGCAAACCAAAACTGAATGTTGTGATGGGTGTCAGGTCCGGCATTCCCGGAATGAAATCCTGCAAAATTGAAATCAATGTGATAATTGAACCGATGAAAATCATCGGAATGGCGACCATGATGGCTTCTTGAATCGAAGAAACCCAAATATTGTTCGTAAACGCCTCCAATCTTGGCGCAAACGAATCTGTCATCCATTTCATGAAACGCTTCATCCAAAACTCCCCCTGTCTTCCTCTATGCTGCTACAACCATAGTATATCGATTTGTGTTAACGCTTTCTTGTTGGAACTTGCCACGTCATGGATCGTTTTTTGCCCAATTCATCGCTACAGTTCTAGCTTGCCAGCCTGCAAAAGAATTAAACAACAAAAAACATCCCTTCAATACTGAAAGGATGTCTTAAGAGCACTTTTTTCTAATATTGTCTGTCCAAAATGAGTAACATCACGCCATGAGGAGGGAGCACCAATTCCTTGCGCCAACAATCAGCCCTTACCATCTCTGTCTCCATCACCGGGCCGCTCCTTCCGTTTAAATAGAGAATTTCTTCTTCCGTCAAGGAATAGGGTGATCCCATTCGGATCCACTCATCAAATACCGATCCATGCTCCCGGTCCAGTCGATAACTGGTGCATTTATAAGTTCCCTCGAGATTACTCAGGGTAAGTTCATAAGCTTTGCTGCCTTTTTCCTCAAATACGTCATAACGGGTTGAGCAGGATAATTCCGACCAGTCTCCACTAGCAAACAGCCGGTCAACATGCACATAGTGATAGAACAAAAACTGTATGCTTCCATCACTTTTTCGGGTTGCGACATACCCGTCTCCCTTAACCAGTAGCTCATTCCCAAGCTTTTGCATAAGTTCAAATGCATAATAGCTGGGTTTCTTCAGCCCATCGCGGTTAATCAGGCCAAAACCTCCGTAGAAAGGAGAAGAGGGAACGATACTTTCTTCGAATACATCGGTAAAGGACCAGAAAGCCATCGCTTTCACGTCACCGAGCGTGTTCATGGTGTGGTACATGACAAACGGAGCCATGAACATGGTATCGTGCAGCAAGTTTCGGTCATACAGCGAAAAGTTCCACTCCGTGACATGAAGTTCAACATGAGCGTACGATGACGCATTCATTTTTTGTCGCATAAGCTCAACACTCTCTTTATAAAAAGCAGGATGCATGATTTGGGTTAAACGATCATCTTCAACTTTGAGCTTGGGATACTCCGAATAGATGTGGAATGAAAAAAAGTCGAGAGCCACTTCCCGTTTACTGCAATAATCCAAAAAATCCTCAGCCCAGGTATCGTTCCAGAGAGATCCGTAACCCATAGCCGGCCCTCCTACCTTCAGTTCCGGCAAAATCGATTTGATGGCATGAACGGTCGATTCGTAAAACGCAAAGTATTCTTCCTTGCTTCCTGCCCAACAAACACCAGCCAGATCAGGTTCGTTCCAGACTTCGAAATACCACTGTCTCACTTCTTCCGCCCCATAACGATTTAAACAATGGCGAACGAACTCGGCAACAAGCGCCTGCCATTTGGCAGGGACGGATGGTGGGCTGATATTCCCCCTCCACCAAAACAGCGTTTCTTTGGATCTCGCCAGCTGGCTCGGCATAAAGCTTAATTCCACAAATGGCCGAACACCCTGATCCAGCAGGAAATCATACAACTTGTCCACATAAGACCAGTTATAGAGGGACATGCCCTGCTCGTTCTCGCTGTACACCATCATCTCGTCATTGAAGATGCCGTGAAACCGAATATTTTGAAAAGGTATTTTTCCTTTCAGCTCGGAGAACTGCTTTCGCCAATCTTCACGCAAACCTTCAATGGCTCTCCCTGCCGTCATGGTCATATTCCAATGCTTTTCATAGACAGACGACGTCTGATCCGCACATATTTCAATGCTAGTTTGTTCTGACATATGTGTAGACCGTACAGGGAGTGTGTCATGATCGGCGTTTACCTTAGCATCCAGATATCGATACAGTGAGCTAATCGCATTTAACGTTTCCATCTCGTAATAATCTCCGCTTGAAGATTCCTCATACGTTTTGGGCTTGCGGTTCACATTCAACTGATGGGGTTCCGGTGTACGCGAAGATTCGCGATAGGAACCGGGCGTGCAGCCGTACTTTTCCTTGAAGTATTTGTTAAACAGCTTCACGTTCGCAAATCCGCAATCCAGCGCGATCTCCGAAATATTTTTATCGTTTGCTGCGAGTTGAGCCTGAGCCTTCTCCAAGCGAATGAGCGTCAAATACTTTTGGAAAGGTATCCCGATTTTGTCGGTAAAGAAGTGGGAGAAATAATGCAGACTTAAATGTTCGGAATCGGCCATATCCTGCAGCGTAATCTTCTCATTGTAGTGTAAATCAATATATGTGAGGACTCTGTTCAGTCTTTTATAGTCATAATCCTTGCTGCCGTTTTCCAATGCAAAATTTGTTCCACTGGAAAAATACCTCTGCAGGCAGCCGCATAACATCTGTAATCTGCCCATAGTGAAATTTTGATAACCCGGTGTTTTTTTGTTGATCTCCCATACCATCTGTGCAAGATATTGTTTAATGTTATGCAGCCAGGAAGCATCCTGCTCCACATTCAAGGCAGAGTTACAGGAGATAAACGCATTATTGTTCATCAACTCAGGACCGAACTGCAGTGTCAATAACACGTTGTCCTGATTGGTGCGTTCGATCTTATGGACTGACATACTGTTAACCACGATCACATCATCTTCATGCAGTGTATATTGCTGCTGGTCCGAATACATGATGATTGAACCATGAAGAACATATACAACTTCCACTTCCTTATGCCAATGAAAATCAATATGCTTCACCGAGTTCACGAAGAGTTTCATAGGCAGATCGTCCTGATGTTGAATAAACTCATATAAATAGCGAATTGTCCGCACCTTCCTTCATACCGCTTATTATAGGCACAGCATTTTGAACATATCAACAAACTAGACAGTAACAACAAAAAAACCGATCAATTAAGTTCAATTGATCGGCTCTTCTCTATAAAAGTTCAAACTACCTATTCAACCAGATACCCTGCAATCTTACCAACCGCGGTTGGACATGCGCTCTTCTGGAGCCAATTTGGAAATTTCGATCCCTTTCATAGGGGCGCCCAAGTTTTTGGATACTTCGGCAATCAGTTTGTAATCCGTGTAATGTGTTGTAGCTTCAACGATGGCACGAGCGAATTTCTCAGGGTTATCTGATTTGAAAATACCTGATCCTACAAACACACCATCTGCTCCAAGGTGCATCATTAGTGCTGCATCCGCCGGAGTAGCTACACCACCTGCTGCAAAGTTTACGACAGGAAGTTTGCCATTTTCATGAATTTCGCGGAGTAACTCATAAGCTACACCCAGGTTTTTGGCTTCAGCATACAGCTCGTCCTTGGACATGTTTTGCACTTTGCGAAGCTGGCTGTTAATTAGGCGCATATGACGAACTGCCTCTACAATGTTGCCCGTTCCTGGCTCGCCTTTTGTACGAATCATGGATGCTCCCTCGCCAATACGGCGAAGAGCCTCTCCCAAATCTTTGGCTCCACATACAAATGGTACAGTGAACTCATGTTTATCAATATGGAACACTTCGTCTGCAGGAGTAAGAACTTCACTTTCATCGAGATAGTCCACACCCAGTGATTCAAGCACTTTGGCTTCTATGTAATGACCGATACGTGCTTTGGCCATAACTGGAATAGACACAACTTTCATAACTTCTTCAACGATCGTTGGATCTGCCATGCGAGCTACACCGCCGGCTGCGCGAATATCAGAAGGCACCCGCTCAAGAGCCATAACTGCTGTTGCCCCTGCCGCCTCAGCGATTTTAGCTTGCTCTGCGTTCATAACGTCCATGATGACGCCACCTTTTTGCATCTCAGCCATTCCTCTTTTTACACGATCTGTACCTGTTTGCATAATTGTAGACCTCCTATTAACTTTTGGGTGATTTTCAATAAAGGCATCGCTCTAAACTATGATTTAGTATAAAATGAGAATGGTCATATAAAAAGATCCAATAATTTTGATTTTTATTGTACCACTTCAATGATAACTCTGGAGGGCATATGCAATTTCACGTAGCTTACAGTTCATATTTAAACCGAAAATATACCAAGATGAAGGCTCTTTATCATGCGATTCGTGATGCTATTCATGAAGGCCATCTTATACATGGCGAGAAGTTACCATCTACTAGAGAGTTAGCAGCGACGTATCACATTTCCCGGGGAACCGTGAATCAAGTGTATGATACGTTGACTGCGCAAGGTTACATTCTTTCAGAGCATGGAAGAGGAACCTTTGTCGCGTATCAGTTGGATTTAAACAATGATGCGTCCACCGAGAAAACGTGTACCCATCACTTATCAGCCTGGGGGAATCGTATTCAGCAGTTGGGACAGCAGACGATTCAAAGAAATGCATACACCAATAGTTCCAGTATGGAGCGCGACGAAGTGATCGACTTTAGCAAATACCAACCTGATTTCTCCAAGTTTCCTTACGATGAATGGAATAATCGATTGTATGCAGAGATAAGGCAGCGTGAGTATCACCTGGAAACAACCTCTGCTATGGTGAGTTCAACAGGTGAGCCTAGATTGAGAGAAGCCATTGCTGCCTATCTTCGGAGAATGCGGGGAATTCAAGTCGATCCGGATCATATCGCCGTAACTGCAGGTTCCATGCAAGCCATAGCTCTACTCACTCAGTTACTTGCAGATCCAGGGGATTATGTAGTAACAGAGAGTCCTTGTTATGTCGGGATATCTCAAGCTATTTGGGCTGCGGGTGCAAAGTTGATAGAAGCCAATCTTGATGGCCAGGGAGTTGTACCTCAAGACTGGGCAGCTCGCATGTTGTTTGTCACGCCGTCACGACAATTTCCTACTGGCGAGATGCTCAGCCTTGAGCGCAGACAAACCTTGCTGGACTGGGCACATCGGCATGATGCCATGATTGTCGAAGATGATTATGATAGTGAATTCCGATATCGCGGAATGCATGTTGAACCGCTAAAAACACTTGATAAAGCAGGTCGTGTTATCTACCTCGGCAGCTTCACAAAAACCTTGCCTTTAGAAGTACGACTTGGCTATGTGGTTCTTCCCCCTGCCTTGGCGGATACCTTTAGAAAGGCGCAGGCATTATACGAGCCACGACCCGTCAACCTGATTGAACAACGAGCATTAGCAGCATTTATGACGAGCGGTCAATATGAGCGGCATCTGCGCAGAATGAATCGTCTGTACAGTCGTAAATTCCATCTCTTACTCAAACTGTTGAACCAGCAGCTCTCGACATGGTTTGATTGGGTAGAGAATGAAGCAGGTCTGCACGTGTTTGGCTGGTGGCGAGGTAATGTGACCACTTATGAGGCCTTTCGGGCATCGGCTAGATTACAAGGTGTGGTATACTCAGAAGTCAACAGTTCAACGTCTGATGGTACGAAGTATGGGATCTATTTATCTTTTGCACATTTGTCAGATGAACAATTACAGGAAGGCGTATCCAGATTAAAAAATGCCGTGAACACTCCATTGTGAAGTAAATCGTCTCCAAAATGCAGTACAAGAAGATCATCATTCGGAAGGAGGGCGAGCGTTATGAATTGGTTGAATGAACTCTATAAAAAAAATCAACGGGAACCGCAAAAGGAAATCGAACGTTCTATGGTTAACGCGATCTTCCGAATATATGACCGGTTCCCCCGAATCGGTCTTAGAGAGCGGAACGGACAGCAAGAAATGTCACTCGATATCGCCGATGCTTATATCCATGGACATCATGCCATGATTGAAGCTGGTGTTGGAATCGGCAAATCTTTTGCGTACCTGATACCAAGTCTGCTCACGAATCAAATGTCTCAGAAACCTGTCATTATAGCTACATCCTCCATTCAGCTTTCGGAACAGATACATAAAGATTTAAGGATCATTGGCAGTCGGTTGGGATTCTCAACGGTTCGTTCCGTTGTGGGGAAAGGCATGGGTCAGTACGCTTGCCGAAGCAGGGCTGCGGAATTAATCAGGTCTGATGATCCCAACCCGTCCGTGTCTCCTCTTGCCCAGCGCATATTAGATTATGAGATTGATGAGCGAGCTGATATTAAAGCTGGAGTTAGTGATGCCGAATGGTCCCACGTTTCCGTGAATGATTGCAAATTTGAACGTTGCCAGCATAAAAATGCATGTTTGTTTTATGATATGAGAGCAAAATTGAATGCAAAAGCTCATGAGATTGATTTTATTATCGTGAACCAAGACCTGCTCATCCGGGATTTGATGAAGAAAAAAGAAGGAACCAAGCGTATTATCTCGGAACAGCCTGCTCTGATCGTCATTGATGAAGCGCATAATCTGGAAGCAAAAGTTCGAGACGCCAGAACACTGGAGTTCACTTACCGGGGAATCTGCCGCGTTCTGGATACCACGGTGCAGCTGCTCACGAAGCAGTCCGGGGATAAAGGGCTCTTTTCACAATCCAATTTTATTAAAAAATGTGTCCGGCATATATTCAAACAGGTAAATGTGGATCTGCTCCACCACGCCAAGCAGGATAACGACCGAATCAAAGTGTCGGAGATCAAAGGAATACCGTTGAACCAAGCGTTGAGTGATTTGAAAGATTTCAGTCTACGCCTTTCCATTTTGACCTCACGCCATGAGCGGGAGATCGATGACGCTTTTGAAGCCATCAACGGGCTTATTGCCCTCATTCATGTCTTGATAGAAAAAGAAGATAACTATCTCTTATGGGCAAGCAGTCCTCTCGGTGCAGCCACGATCAGCATCTGTCCCAAAGATATCAGCCAGTTCCTGAAATACGCCTTATTTAATGACAAGGTGCCCGTCATCCTAACGTCGGCAACGCTGTGCCAAGGCGGAGATACACTGGAGGAACAATATGCTTATCTGGCACATTCCCTCGGGTATACGGGGGAGTTCATGGATCGCAAATCCTCCCCTTTTGACTACACCAATCATGCCATGATGTACATCTCGAACAACGTTCCATATTACGACCATGACCAGCGCGAAAACTATCTTGAAGCAGCTTATAAGGAACTGGTTGAACTCTGTAATCTGACTCACGGTAGAACCATCGTCCTTTTCTCAGCAAAGGAGGACATGAAGTACATTCACCAAAAGTTGATTTCAAGGGGAAGTGAAAATACATGGGCAGTCCATGTTCAAAAAAAGGGATCTTCCCAGGACAGTGTTATCGCTGAGTTCAGGAAAAGCAAAGGTGTACTCCTGGGTACCGGAGTATTCTGGGAAGGTGTGAATATCGAGGGTTCTGACCTGTCACAGATTATTATTTTCCGTCTGCCCTTCCCTGTTCCTTCCGACCCTGTTTATGAATATAAGGAATCTGTAACGAAGAATCCGTTCATGGAGGTGTTTGTACCAGACATGCTTCTTCGGTTAAGGCAAGGAACGGGTCGCTTGATTCGTAGTGAAACCGACCTTGGCATACTCAGCATACTTGACTCCCGTCTCAGCGCAGCGGCAAAAAAGAGTTACCGGGAACAAGTGCTGGACACGTTGCCCTTCAAAAATGTGACTGAGTCTTTCGAGGTTTTGGAGAAATTTGTTCAGAAAAAAGGCATAGGACGTACAGATTAGACGTAGTCACCCCAACGACATATAATGTTCAAATCACATGAAACGGCCCTTCTGCCAATCAAGCGAATGGGCCTATCTTAATGCTGGTAGCAAGATATATGCTACAATATATTCCATAGTTATGAATACCGAAGGAGGCATTACCATGGTTGAACGACCTAACACAGATGAATATGGAGCTTTTTATGAAGGTTATATCCGGCTTGTGCCTGAAGGGAACATCATCGAACGCTTGGAACTGCAAGCCAATATCGTACCAACGTTGCTCTCTTCATTAACAGAGGAGCAAGCAAATTATCGTTACGACGAAGGCAAATGGAGCGTGAAGGAGGTCATCGGCCATCTTCTGGATAACGAACGCATTATGAGCAGCCGATTGCTTCGTATCGCCAGAGGTGACAAAACGAATCATCCCGGTTACGATCAGGACGTGCTTATGCAGAGCCATCCCTTCAATGCGTATACACTGGCCGATTTGAGTGAAGAATATGCCGTTACACGCCGCTCAACCATTCTAATGCTCCGTCGCCTCACGCCGGAAGCTTGGCTCTGTAGAGGACTCGTCAGTGAGAATCCTGCTTCAACTCGATCGATAGCATATGTTATGGCTGGACATGAGCTCCACCATTTATCCGTACTTCGCGATCGTTATTCGTTAGATTTGAAATTATAAAATTTGTGCAAAAAGACTTTGAACCTACATTTTTCGTAGGATCAAAGTCTTTTCTCATCAGTCGTTTTATCGTTAAATTAGCGTTCAAAATGAATCAGATGTGCATCTTCTCGCAAAGATAACGTGGCATACTCCTTTAGAATGGGAATGTCCCCATTGAACTCAATGGGCAGTACCACATAGCTGGACTGAAAGTAGTCCGATCCGTTCCAGCGATCCGCAAAGTACAGGTACTCCTCTGATCGCTTCAGCACAAACGCTGGCTGCGTTCGATACGTCGTTTCATCCCCAAAGTCGCTGAGCATTCCCCATGGGCCATCCATCGTATCAGCTATCGCGAACTTCCCTTGATTGGGTTCCCAACCGGTGCAAAATGAACTCAGCATATAATACTTTCCATTCCGCTTGAATACGGCTGGCGCCTCCCGATACTCCCCCTGCCACAACGTTTCGACAAGACGTTCCACATTAAGATAATCCTCCTGTAGTCGATAGATATGAAGATCCGCATTGTCTCTTGCAGCTGAAATGAAATATGCCTTTCCGTCATCGTCCTGAAAGAGTGTGCAGTCACGCGACATATACCCATAGGGATTAAAGCTACCATGATAAACAAAATGGCTATCCGGATAATCCGAGGTGGCGATGGCGCATGCGGCATCGTTATAATTATCACCATTCTCATAGTGAACCCAAAGTACGAACTTCTTGGTCACCGCGTTGAACAGCACTTTAGGTCGTTCGAGATTGACCTTTCCGCCTTTGTCACTCATTAATCTCAGATTCGTCCGAACTCGAATGGATGCCACTGGAGTAGATATCGTAATGATATGGCTTCGAAACTCCCAGTTGAATAGATCCTTGGAACGATAACAACTCACATATATATCGTCTCTTCGATCTTCGCCATACCAGTAATAATAATCGTCATGGAATAATATATGTCCACCATGGGCGTGGATCGGCTGACCGCTTGAATCATACCAGATGCCACCATTGGTTAATTGATTATTCACACCGTTACCTCTCTTCTCTTCTTTTCTTTTAAAAACATCGTTTAATTAGTACCCAATCCAAATACCTTCACTTCCCATAACCTTGGGGTATACCAGTTGTTAGGGTTATTATGGAGCGTCGCATTTAACATATTAATCCGTACATACCTAGCGGCAGTGTTCGATATAGAATCTGAGGTGAAGCCATAAGATGTATTATTAGTTCGATCCAACGCCACGGTCCAGTTTACATTATCCGTGCTGGTTTCTATTTTATATTTGTAAAATCCTTCAGAGCCTTTTTGCATCCACCAGGAGATTTGTACATTACTCAATGGTTGAACGGAGCCAAGATCGACCTTCCACCAATGTGGCCAGGAACTGCCTGTGCCCACCCATTCGGTTTGATAGTTGCCGTCATTCGCATAACTTGCAGGGTTCGTTCCGGTAGCCGTTTGCGCTGTTGCCGGTTTACCTTGTGACAGGAGTTTTCCATTTTGGACTGGAACTAGCGTATCATCGCTTGTGTTGTACAGGACTTGATCAAAATAATCATAAAATGCATAACCATCGGAGAACCACACGGGAAGCAATCGTTCCTCTGTTGTTCCATTTTGTGTACCTGCCCAACCGAACATCCAGCGATACGCAACCATAACCACGTTGTCACCCGTGTTTGGCTTCACCCGCATAACGGAACCCGACTGCGCCGAGAAGGTTGATGTGTTGCCAATGGTCCGTAATTCAGACCAATCTCCGTCTATGCTTGCTGCGGAAGAATACAAAGGAATACTCGGATACCATCCTGCTGCTTGGGAAGAGAACAAATAATAAATGCCATCCTTTTTGATCATTTTAGGTAGTTCCCTGTGTTGATTTTCATATATAACAGATACTTGATGATCCACATCCAGCCAATCAGAGGTTAACTTATACAGAATCGTGTCCGAATTATTATTGGCGGTAGAGATCAGATAAGCTGAGTCATCGTCATCTTTGAAAATGGAGATATCTCTGGATTCGTTCCCTTCCGGCCGAAAGCTTTTGTGAAATGTAAAGTCTTCTCCAGGCGTTGCTGAAGCCACAGATACTCTGGCAAGCGTGTAGTCTGTACTGTTTTCATAGTGAGCCCAAAAAACAAATTTGTTCGTAGGCGCATGGTACAGGATGTTAATCCCTTCAAACTTGGAATTCGCCAGATCGGGGTGATCCGTGTAGGAAAGGACCACTTTGTCGTTACCGTATGTGATATCATCTGTTGACGTCTGTTGAATCATTTCGCCAAAACCGCCTGATGACTTTTGTACAAAGTTAAACCTATAGTAGGTATCCCCCACTTTAAGTTCATTCGGGAGCATCAGAGTGGATTGCGTTGTGTTATCAAAAGTTGTGAGGTTATCTGGAAGACTGTAAGGGGTGTATTCTGGCGAGATCGCAGAGGTTAACAAGGAAGTCCCACCGTATGCCTTCACTTGGTATTTATACGTGTTACCCACGTTGAGCTCGTAATCATCCGTCGTTATACCTGTTAAGGTCTGTATTAACGTATATGGCGCATTGTTCTCGGATCTGTACAACTCGTATGCAGTCGCCCCCGATACAGGTGCCCAATGGATTTTGGCATTGGATACGTCAGATTCATTTTTCAACACAAACAGTGTTGCAGCTATCTTGGTCTCTTCACCAGCCGCATGAACGGTTTGTGCTGAGGACGTTAAATGAACAGTTAACAACATCAATGCAATGACGACAGCCATCCACGATTTACCTTTGATCATGTCTCATCATCTCCTTTTTTAGGAAACCAACCTCCCTGTTGTTGGAAGGCTGGTTCAGGTGAAAATTGACTTTATTTCAAATTCATCAGTGTCATAACATCCGTCTCGCTGGCTTGGTTGTACCATTCGTTAACTTCTTCGATAACCGTGTCTCCGCCTTTTTCGTGCCACTGTGTGACAAAGGTATCAAATGCCTCAAGCGGCTCATTGCCATATATAATTTTGGTGAAAGTTTCTTGTTCCATGGTGGTCAACTGTTCCCATACATTTTGCATCGTTGGTGTTGGTGGACCATTAAACGCATTGGGCAGCAAAACATCCTTGTTTTCATATGAAATCCGGTATCCGTCCTGGGTCGTTTGGTCCTTTGAAGCGCTTTGAATGAGGACGCCCGTGTCGGCTTTAACACCATTCGCCAGATCATAGTACGATTGGCCGGGACCATCAACACTCGGTGTGTTTTTGGTGAATGCCATCTTCCCAACGCCTTGTATAGCCTCTAATGGCTTATTAAATTTCGTTGGATCAAAAGTCACTTCTTCGTTGACGATATCGTAATCGTATCCCTGAGCGTAGCCGTATTTGAAATCTCCCGTGCTGAACGCTGCGTCGTACATTTTGTCGTAGTATAGGAAGAAGGCTTCCATGTTCTGAAAGTCCTTATTAAACATGAACACACCATCGTTCAATTGGGCGGACTGATAGGTCTTATCACCGTTCACGCCTTGAATGGTCGGATAAGCACTAATTTTTGCACCCTCTACGTTCTTCTCTACGTCCTTCACACTGTCGTAAAGCCAAGGACGACCAATGATGATGCCAGCTTTCCCCTCCGTAAAATCGGACAGTGCGTCCCAAGCCCCTTGGGTGGCCAATTCTTTGTTCAAGTACCCTTTTGCATACCAATCGCGTAACTTGGCAAGTGCCTCTTTGTTGCCAGCAGCGACAGATCCATAGGTGAGTTTGCCGTTGTCATTATGCCATTGCCTTGGAAGATGTTTACCCGTGTATGCGCTGAAAATCATGACCGGATCGCTGACCCAGCCTGTGTTGTAGGAATCTTTACCCGAGAATGTAAAGCCGTATGTGTCTTTCTTGCCGTTCCCATCCGGGTCCTCATTGCTGAACGCAGCGATGACTTGCTCAAACTCCTCAATCGTTGTTGGCGCTTTCAAATTCAATTGGTCCAACCAGTCCTGGCGGATCAACATGACTTCGCCTTCCGTCAGATTGGGCGCGATGGCCATCCCGTACACCTTGCCATCCCTAACCACTGGATTGAAAGTGGTCGGATATTGTTTGTATATTTCTTTAAGCCGGTCAGGCATGTAAGTGGAGATGTCTTCCGTAATCTCCTTGACCTGCCCCGACTCGATCAGATCATTGACCAGCATGGTATCATAGACAGGCAGAACGTCTGGCAGTTTTTCCGAACCCGTCAACGCCAGCCGCAGCTTGGTATTATACTGGGAGGCATCTCCGCCCAGCAGGGTGGTTTGGATCTTGATGCCCAGATTTTGTTCACCCCAACGGGTCAAGACATTGTCATTCAAGGTCTCCCCATTGATATACTTTCCCGCATTTTCATCCTGCTGTTTGGCGATGGTGATCGTCATTGGCGGATCATATTTTCCGTCTTTGAGTACCGATGCCGGTGCGGTCTCGGAAGCACTCTCCCCTTTGCTACAGCCAGCCACAAGCATGGCCGACAGTATGACCAGACTTACCGTTTTCCACAAATCATTTCTTTTTTTCATGAATTCATGTCCCCTTTACTCTAACTATTCTTTGACGGCTCCCAGTACGATTCCCTTCACGAAATAACGCTGCAAAAATGGATAAACCAAAATGATCGGTAGCGTGCTGACAAAAATTTGAGCTGCCTTGATACTTTGCTCCGACATGGCTGCCACCTCGGACTGGCTCATCGCCATGTTCTGCATGTTGCTCTGTACAACAACGGTTTGCAGGAATGAAGCCAGCGGATACTTGCTGGCATCCGACATATACAAAATTCCGTCAAACCAGGAGTTCCAGTGCCCCACCATAATGAACAGGGATACGGTCGCTATGCCAGGCAGAGATAATGGTAAATATATTTTGCTGAGGATGACGAAGAAGGACGCTCCATCAATGAAAGCTGCTTCTTCCAAGGCTTTTGGAATCGTTTTGAAAAAATTGACGAGAAGAATCAGGTTATAAGCACCGAAAGCACCCGGCAGCACAAGAGCCCATATCGTGTCTTTTAATCCAAGGGCTGTGATCAATATGTAAGAAGGTATCAAGCCCCCCGAGAAGAGCATGGTGAAGATAAAAAACCACATGAGCACGTTGCGTCCCCGGAATTCTTTGGACAGGGCATATCCGGCACAGATTAGGATAAACATGCTGATGGTTGTACCCAACACGGTTCGAGTAATGGATGTCAGCATGGCACCGTTAAAATTGGAATTGTTGAACGTTTTGACATAGGCGTCCACGTTGAATCCGACCGGCCAAAATGACACCATATTCCCACTAATGGCCGCTTTGCTGCTGAGCGATTGTGCCAATAGATGAAGCAGTGGCAGAAAACACGCCAGACCAGCCAGTATCATAAACGCGTAATTAAAATATGAGAATACTCTATAGCCTGTCGTCTTATGGTACATGATCCCTCTCCCTCCTTGTTAGAATATTTTGTAATTGGCATATTTATAGGCCAGCCTGTAGGAGACAACGATCAAAATCAAGCTGATTCCCGATTTGAACAGTCCAACAGCGGTCCCGAACCCGTATTGCCCGTTTAACAAGGATGAACGGTAGACATAGGTGTCAATGATATCTCCTGTACTGTAGACAAGCGGATTGTACAGATTGAATACTTGATCAAAGCCTGCGTCCAGAATATTGCCTAGACTCAGGGTAGAAATGACGATAATCATGGGCAACATGCTAGGCAAAGTGACGTATCGAATTTGCTGCCGGCGTGTGGCCCCGTCGATCTCTGCCGCTTCGTAATACGAAGGATTGATCCCGGCAATGGTAGCCAGATAAACAATCATGCCGAAGCCAAAGCTCTTCCACACGTCGCTGATGACAACCGTGAATCGAAACAGATCAGGATCACCCAAGAAGTAAATGGGATCGGTTCCGAAAATCCGGGTCAAGATGTGATTGATGCCTCCGTCTAATCCGAGAATGTCGATCATTAATCCTGCCACAGTAACCCAAGACAAGAAATGCGGCAGATACACTAGTGTCTGCACACTTTTCTTAATGCCCATATTTCGGATCTCACTCAGCAAAATAGCCATGACGATTGGAACGATAATGCCGACGATAATTTTGGAAACGGCGATAATCAGCGTATTCACGATTGCTTGTGTGGCTTCTTTGTACTGGAAAATTCGTTCGAAATTAGCTAACCCGATCCATCGTGAACCTGTGATGCCAAGCCATGGTTTGTAGTCCTGAAATGCCATGAGCAATCCTACCATCGGGCCATAGGAAAAGATGCAGACAAACACAAAAGCGGGAATACACAGTACGTACAAAGGCCAGCTTTTCTTAAGTTCCTTTTTCAATGAAGATCGCTGGGGAATCTTTGTTTTTGTTTTTTTCGGGGATCTGGCGGGCACAGTTTCGTTAATGTTGCATACCTCCTCTATGATGGCTCTTCAAAAGCGATCCTTGAAGATAAGCTTAACAAAAGCGCTTTCATTCCAAAATGCCAAAATTTCAAGATCATCACCCCAACCTGAAGCAATTTAAAACCGCTTTCATGTATTGCCTATGCTGCCCTTCCGCTTTTCGAAGGTTTGGCTTATATTAAGGATAATCCGATCTGGAGTTTGCACTTCTACGTTTGGCGTTATGAAAGGAACCACATATGATCAGAAAAATGTATATGAAACGATTCATTTATTTTTTTGTTTTTTTTCTGTTGTTAACGTTGAGTTTGTTTTTCGTAATGAATCAATTGAGTTCCAAGACACTGGAAGAAAATCTGATCGGCGCTTCCAAAAACCAACTTGATTATGTGAAAGGCATTCTTGATGGAGTGATGTACGAGGCAAATATGTACGGGGTTCAGTATGCAGCTGACAGTGATGTCCGGTTTTATCAGAGGCATGTGATCGAGCTGAGCAATTACGATTCGCAAATGAAGAAAAACGATATCGTTGATCGCTTGCGGCAAACGCTTCTATCCAGTCGCTCCATCGAATCCATTGGCATCTACTGGAAGTCTGAAGAAACATTTCTGTCCACGAACAATACGCCAGAGGCGCGAATCCCTTTCAAGGATGTTCATCAACGGGGTTGGCAAATCGTCGGCAATAGCTTGTATTACTTTGCCCTCTATCCTTACATCCAAAAATCCGGACAAAATGAACCGACTCAGTACGTTGTTGGGGTAAAGCTGAATACCGATTATTTGAAAAATCTGCTGAAAAAGGCTGTAAACAATGACAGCTCAAACGCTCTATTTCTGTTTAACACTGATCAGTTATGGAGTGAAAAAGAAGTCGATAACGAACTATTGAAAGCGGTTACCGATATGGTTTCTCCACAGCCGGAGGTCACTTTAAAATATGATTATCACACCAATTCGGACGATTACTATGTTCTTTCCCGATATATTGAATCCATCGATGCCTATCTGATTACATATACACAGACGAATGATTTCCTGCAGCCGCTTGACCGCAATCGCAAGGTTTTTTTTGCCAGTATTTTAGCCGTTTTTACGCTTGGGCTGGTTGTGATCTTTACGTTTTACCGGAACTATTACCGTAATATTCGTTTGTTGGAGCGAAAGTTTTCACAGGTTGAACAAGGCAATCACAACACGCGTATTACCGAAAATACGGATAGAGAATTCTACAGCCTGTTTAAAAGTTTTAATCATATGGTTACCGAGATCCAGGATCTGTTCGTATCCTTGAAGACCGAAACGGAGCTCAGGCGAAGTGCGGAACTTCAACAACTCCAGGCTCAGATCAACCCTCATTTTTTGTACAATAGTTTGTTTTTCATCATGTCGGTGGCCCAGTTTTCACCTGATTCGGTCATGCGCATGAGCAAACATCTAGCTGAATATTATCGTTATTTAACCAAATTGGATCAGCATGAGGTCACGCTGGAAAGCGAGCTTCAGTTTGCAGAACATTTCCTGATTATTATGGCGCTTAGCAAAAAAATGGAGTACAGCATTGATCTTCCGCCGGAGCTGGCCTCCCTTTCTCTCACGCCGCTGATCATCCAGCCCGTAGTTGAAAATGCGATTCAACATGGGATTGAAGGACAACAAGGTGCCCATCGAGTAACTATTGATGTAAAACAGACGGAGGATGCGATAACGATCAAGGTCTCTGATGACGGGAAGGGTCTTTCACTGGACGATATCCGCAACCTGGAGACTCGGCTTGAGAGCGATTCCCCGCCTGAAGGAATCAAAGGTGTAGGGCTCTGGAATGTAAATCGACGTCTGAAAAATACGTACGGCGAACGTAGTGGGTTACATTTTACTACCAATGATTGGGGCGGCTTGTCCGTCCTGCTGCTCATCCGTATTCCCGAGATGAAAGGAGATAGCTGATATGCGTTTATTAATTGTGGATGACGGACATTACGTCGTGGAGTACATGAAGCATTTGCTCGATTGGAACACTTTCGGCATTGACCAGATCGAGACGATGACCAATTCGATTGAAGCAAGGGACATGCTGACTCAAAATCACATCGACATTCTGATTACTGACATCCGAATGCCCGAAGTCTCTGGTATCGATCTGCTTCAACATATCCACCAACATGGCTTGTCAACCAAAGTTATCATCCTCTCCGGTTACTCCGAGTTCGAATATGCGCAACAGGGAATTCGTCTGGGTGCACTCGACTATCTGCTCAAACCTGTCGATAAAGATGACGTGGAGAAAGCCATGTCCAAAGCCATTAACAATATTGCAAAGACAAGGCCCGCCCAATCTATTGTATGGGAAAACTTCGATGGATTGGCGTTTCTGCTCTCGCTGCTGGGTCATAACGGGACATTAAGTAAGGAGTATGAGGCTTATACTACATTTCTAGGGGAACGCCATTTTTGCTGTCTCAAGCTGGAAGGTTTCACACAAGAACAGGAGAGTATTATAAAATATGCTGTCGGAGACAAATTGGATCGTCTCGTATGGGCTACCGGAACCCGACTGACTGCTTTTATTCCTGAAGAAGCTGCTGGAGAACTGACTATCAAACTGGAGCAATCGGTCGTGTCTCCTCCATTTTTGTTAACTGATCGAAACATGACCCGACAGATATTCTACAGGTTCTTCCTTAATGAAGATGTACACTCAGAAGACTTCATAGCCATATTCAACCATTCTCCATCATGTGGTGATGGGGAGTCAGCCGGACACATTATTAAAAAATATGATCATATCCGTTCCCGAAAGCAAAAAGTAATCTTTCTCATGGAGATCATTCGATATGCGTATCTGACGGACAAGGATCGTGATACCACCGAGACCGTGGATTGGATATTCAACCAGTTACAGTATCCTGATGAACTATCGTCAACTCTCATGGAACGGGTCAGTCGCATCACAAACAACAAACATATGTCCATTCAAACCATCATCGACAAAGTACAAACGTATATCGAAGAGCACCTGTCACATGGCCTTAGCTTGGATGAACTAGGCAAAGTTGCACATCTGCATCCGGTCTACTTTTCCAAACTGTTTAAACAGGAGACGGGCGAAAATGTGTCAAACTACATTTCCAGGAAGAGGCTGGAGAAAGCTTCTCAATTGCTTCAAGATTCGGAACTACGGGTCCACGATATCGCGCAAATGGTCGGTTACAAAAAAAATCAATATTTTATCCAGCTGTTCAAGTTGGAATACGGAGTTACGCCTTATCAGTACCGAAGAAATATGATCCATCAATGACTTCGTATGTATAGGTTGTTTTAATAATATGTGTAATGCAGTACGGAAAAAGCCCAACATCCTACTCTTGTGATTACAGAGTGAGTTGGGCCTATTTAGTGCCGTTTAACCTTGAGTTAGGTCGATCATCTTATCGAAGCAATATGAATCTCTGTCATAGCCGTTATGTTCATAAAAAGCATGGGCTTCGATTCGCTTAACTCCGCTACATAATATAATACTTGCTATTCCCCGTTCTTGGGCATAATTTTCAGTCTGTCTTAGTAATTTTGTTCCGATTCCCCTGTGTTGAACATTTCTTTTAACCGCAAGACCTTGAATATGTAGATAACCAATTGGAACGCCAACAGATAAAGCTTGAACAATAGTTACAAATCCGACCACTTCATTTTCTATTAATGCGACAAATGTTTTATAATTCCCTTCCCTATTCATCTCTTCCATAGTCTCTCGAAAGTTTGCAATATTAACATTGCTCATTCCAAGCACATCGTTCCATAAAAAAACAACCTCAGCATAATCAGCTGATATTATTTCTCGTATTTTAATATCCATATCTAACCCCCTCAAGAAAAATAATCAAACAATCTTCCCTTTCCCTCTAATGGCGCTGTCTGTAACGGCAAGTTATAGGGCCATCCTTTGTGGGGATGACCCATACTATACGCTGAATTTATTCCGTTGTCTTCTTCGTTAATGCCTGCATTTCGCAAACATCAGTGCGTTATTTTTTCTTCACCGGTATCCAGATTTCTCCTGAAACATTTCCATGCCGTGCCATTCCATAATACATTTCGAAAGTAGGGCCCTCAACCTGTTCGTATTCAGATGTCGGAAACCACTCAGAATAGATTCGTACCCATAGTTTTTGCATATCACTTTGCGGCTCGGGGAAAACCGCCCACGTTAATGCTGGGACAGCAAGTTTTGTGAATCTCTCTGGAATCTCAAGTCCTTTAGGTGCATGATAACAGATCATGTATTTGAAAGATTCTTTCGTGTGATCATAGAGGGCGGCATGCAACATGGTATCACCAAAACGTCCCAGTAAGTCATTCATATGATCAACGCTGCCATCATCATCACATTTTATACGGAATTGAGGTACTTCAGCGAATGCTGTTTTTTGATCTGCATTGATAATCCCATATACTCCAAACATCTCAAACGAATCTCTTTGCTCAATACGGTAATTCATTTCGACATCCCCTTTGATTGAAATGTGAAAGGACATTCGAGGATAGGCTTTTAGAGAGTTGCCTGTATTGCGTGCAAATGTAGGCATAATACCATGAAGATTCTTAAAGGCTCGTGCAAACGCCTCCGGCGAATCATATCCATATTTCATAGGCTCTCTGTGCTATTTCATCAATTGAAATAATGTCCGCTAGATTTGATTCGATATATTCCATGGCACCATTCATCCTGTCCAACCAATCCATCGTAGTAGTCCCTCCTTTCAAGGTAAGCTTATGGGAAATACATAATGAATACCTTGCAATTTATGCACGAAAAAGTCAGTTGAAGGCTTGCCCCACTTATGATTCGGTTCAGAGCAATCTGTGGTAAAGCAACGGGAATAGAAGTATAATCGAAGAAATCGTAAAGGTATAGCTTTTCCGCCCAAGTAATAAAATCTCATTATGTAACTCACTGTTAAGGTATTCACCCACTCTAGCGGCGATAATTAAAGACAGGTAAATGCATATTCTCATGGTTTTGTAAGTGCTATTCTAAAGCCAAGGTCATCTATCTTGAAATCAGGCATACTTTTCCTTCTAGTTGTTGATCCACAATTATTTTCAACTTCAGCCCAACTGCCTCCACGGAAGACTCTATAGTCCCCATATCGTTCAGCATCATACAAATCCCAGCACCACTCCCAAACGTTTCCTATCATATCGTAAAGCCCCCATGGATTAGGAAGCAGTTTTCCGACTTGTTGAACTGATCCATTAGCGTTTTCTTGATACCATGCAATCTTATCGATACTTTCATATCGATATCCCTTGGTCCCCGCTTTACACGCATACTGCCATTCTGCGTCTGATAATAATCGAAAGCCATTCGCTTGTTGATCATAAATAGTGTTCTGTCTTTCACCTGTGATTAAATAGCATTCAGTTCTGCCATGTATTCTGGACAATTCGTTACAAAAGATAAGCGAATCTACCCAAGAAACTCCTGTAATTGGCAGACTATACGTATACGGATCTACCTCCTCTTCATGATGCGCGACAAAATGATACAACTGGTGTGTTACCGGATACTTCATTACATAGAAAGGTTCAATCGTTTCAGTCCAAGTAATAACCGTTCTTTGACTTTCTCTTCCAGGGTTTGATAATGTGTAATTAGAACTCAGCCATTTATTCATATTAATATAATCGCGTAATTCAACGATCCCACCTTCTATTGGTACCATCAAATTCATTAAATCATTTATAAATCGTTCTCTGTTATTTCCGTACTTTTCGATTGTCATATGAAGTCCCCCTGTTCACTCCATTATTTTCTCCATTGTCCACATCCACCACTCTGCATCTCCAATGCGTAAGTTTCTCTTAGCAGCGATGCTGCGAAAATTATTTCTATTCTCCGCTTTATCACTATTTGTGATACGGTTCAGCGGCTCATCACTGGAGTAATCAAGAACAAACTAGACATGAACGAATCTTCTGGAAGTACAACGATGGGACTGGTTTTCCCTGCGTATCTTATTCGTACACTCGCGCAATCCATGTTGCGAAGTATATCGAAAAAGAACTTCCCATTAAGGGATATCATAAATTCTTCCCCACACATCTCTAATATTGGAATTTCATTCTGAATATCTCCAACATCGGCTGTTTTGGACAATAGTTTTAATGTGTCTGCATTAGCTACTAGTCTGATCACATGTGCACTAGCCATGACAGTTACACATTCAACCGCTTTCAACAAACCTGCTTTATCAACTGAGATTTCACACATATACGATTGAGGAATTACTTTCTTTATGGATGGGAACATTCCTTCAATAAGAGCCGACTCCACTTTAAGTCCATTTGTCATGAAATTAACTCGATTGTTACTCACTTCAATTTCAGTCGTTTCATCTGTTTTGTTTAACATTTTCGACAATTCATAGAGGTTTTTCGCTGGAATAATAACGTTCACACTGTTGTTGGTAGAATTATCTAAATGTAAAGCTCGGTATGCAAGCCTCACTCCGTCTGTAGCAATTAGGTTTAGACAATCATTACGGCATTCCAACGAAACTCCTGTTAATATGGGGCTGGTCTCAGACGTTGATGCTACGATCGCTAGCTGTTTAATAGTCGAACGAAATAAGGCAGTATTTATGCGCATTTTAAAAAGAGGGAATGTCTCTCCATGATCCTTGGAAGGCAACTCTGACGGGTCCATTCCGCATAAACGTAATTGAGAATGACCTGATACAATCGTAAGAATCAATGGGTCTTTAATTTCAAGTATAATCTTGTCATCATTAAATTTACGAAGAATATCGTAAAAATAACGCGATGGTATAACGATAGCCCCGGTTCTATGTACAATCACAGATATACCATCTTGAGTAACCAAATACTGTATCGTCATACTTGTATTACTTGCCCTAAAAGCAACGCCATCTGCACTTGCTTGAATATGTATTCCTTGAAGAATAGGTATCGAACTATTGGCTGCTACTGCCTTTATCACATATTGTATGGCATTCATAAGAGAATCTTTTGTTATCTCTACCAGCAAAGACCTCACCTACCTCAAATAAAAAATTATTTTGAATAGAAGGACTCAATCATGTTACGTATAGCTTCCGAACGAGAAAGTTTATGCTCTGTGCAATGGTTTTCGATTTTTCCCCACATGTCCTCTGTTAGAGTTAAAGATATTTTTTTGGTCACACCTATACTCTTTCTCCCGGAACCTTCTCGCAGACCACCTCTCGAAAAGACAAAACCTAACTGGCCTTCTTTATTAGCGACACCAACTTTAAGCCTGTTGTTCAATACATTAATGCTCCTTCGCTTTGATTTAGGTAACCTTATTCAAAAACATCTCTTCTCATCGTATCATAACTCAATATAGATTTACAATATTTTCAAACCGATCACTGGCCGCTATCTACTGTAATTTATAATCTGTATCAGTAAATGGAAATTCTTTTTTTCAGGGTAACCTCAAATTTATTATTCATTTTTCATTTTATTTTTAGATTCATGTATTCCCTGTGAAAAAAAAAAGAAGCCACTCCGAGAAAGGAGTGGTTTCCTTAGAGATACAACCTTAAAATTTATTTATTAGCCTCAATTGTAAATTCCCATGGGATGTTTTCATTTTTCCAACCACGATGCTCATCAAATTTTTTTATTCTGAAGCCAGATGTAATTACGGAATTTATTATTTCACTTAGGGTGTACAACCTGATCGAAACATCTGGAAAGTCTTGTTGTTCATATTGATCGAAATATTGTTTATACGCGACATCCCCAAGATGTAATTCTTGGTCAAAGTAATTTGGTTGGATTGAATATTCGATTGGAGAATCAGAGGAAACGAGACATCTCCTTAAAGGATGAAAGTCACTTAGAACCATTACACCATCATCTTTGAGTAGTGAGAACAGAATAGACATAAACTTTTCAATGTCATTAAAATAGTGTAAAATTCCACCTTCCAAATATAACATGTCAAATTGATCACTATACTTTTCTAAATCTATATCATAAATATCAGTAACAACATATTGTATGGAAACGTCGGTAGCATCCGCTAGTTCTAGTGCATACTTTTTATTTTCTTCAGATATGTCAAATACGGTTACATCTGCCCCTAACAGTGCAATAGGAACTGCTTTTCTTCCATTAGAACCACACAGGTTAGCAATTTTCTTTCCTGTAATCTGTTCAAAGTACTGCTTATGTTTTTTTTAGCTGTGCCAGAGGATTATCTATTATTTGTTTTGCTTTTTCCTGAGGGGAACCATCTCTTCTGTTCCAAAATTCATATGCCCGATGTTCCCATGCTGCCTTATTTTTAGTACTTTGTTCATTCATACGTGGTCAAATCTCCCTTCTATAATCTAATCTGAAACCGCATACAATTATATGGAGTACATATGAGATTAAGCCCCATCATATATAATCAATTCTACTCAATAACCCACAGAATTCCTTAAAATAAGAATATTCTCCTGAAGGAACGTACGATTTTTTTCAATTCCTCTATTTTTACACCAAACAACTGCGCTGAAAGCATCGTACAGATCGTAAAATGGCAGCACTCTTTCCAGATCCAACATAGGTCGAATTGATTCATAGCCTTTAATATACGGGATCTTAGTTCTCGGATTGACTTTCCAAATATATCGATTCACTTTTGTGAAATCTATTTCCGAGGAACCGCTACGAGCGCTCTCGAAATCAATAATACCAGCAACCTCGTTACCATTCACCAATATATTACCTGGTCTAAAATCCATGTGAACAATGCATGGTCCGTCAGGATGCGGTAAAGCAGAGAAAACACCATCAAAGTGATGAATACATCTCTCATACAATTCAGAGTCGAGAATTTCTTTACAGGGCTCTTTCCACTTTTCAAAGTTACTTTTGATATATAATCTCCAATTATTTTGATCAAGTAACATAAAACCATCAGTTCCATGGTAACCATACCCAGAAGTTTTAACCTCATGGAGCATAGCATGATACATGCCAATCTGATAAGAAAGACGCTCATCCATCTCTCCTGTAAAAGGCATACCTTGAAGTGCTGAAAGGAGCAACGCTCCAACAGCACTTTCATCCCCGTACCAAATGTCCAATACCTTAGGAACAGGTATTACACCCTTTAATCGTTCGAGGATCTGAAATTCACGGTATAGTTTATCCTTATTAAATGGGATTTTCACAAATACATTTTCTCCACTGACAAGAGTAAGTTTGTATACATCAGAACTATATGACTCTGGAACATCTTCAATATGTAAGACCTTCAACTTTAGCTTTTCTATAACTTTCAGAATGGTATTCATATGTCGCCTCCTGTTTTGGAGAATACATGCTTAAAAGGCTGATTATTTTTACTCATACTTACTGTTCTTTTCGTTTGAAAAACATCTTGCCAACCATAAGTCCCATAGCAGATGAAATGATCAGATATCCAAAGAACAAGAAAAGTAAATAAACACCATGAAGGTCTGCAGGAATCTGTTTTACACCTTCAAACCAAACCAAACGAAAAGGATAAAAAATGACTACCCAAATGATTAGCAAGAAGAGAAGAAAATTAATTATTTTTAGCACAATTACGATCCTTTCAAGTCTGAGTGGAAAAAGTTGAATGTACATGCTTCATTTTTCATTTCGCATTACCTCACCACTGCCCGCACTATAATAGTAAACATATGTATTGGAGTTGCTATGTTGAATCTATAAAACTACAAAATTATAACAGGAAACATTAGTGATATTTTTTATTTTTCATCAGATCCTAAATATACGTTAAATCCTTCCATAATTTCAACATAAATTAATAAGCAAACGTAAATATTACGATATGCTATAACGTACAAGAAAACAAAAAAAGTCGCTAAATTTAGCGACTTTCAGTTTGCAGAAATTTATTGAGTAACAATAATTGGACCATTTTTAGTAAGAATAATCGTATGTTCAATTTGAGCGACATGGCTGTTTTTAGTAGCAAAGGTCCAGCCGTCTCCGGTCTGGAATACTTCTTCTTCTGAAGTTGAGACAAATGGCTCGAATGCAATAACCATGCCTTCTTTTAACAATTCATCATCCGATGGATCATTATAATTATAGATGTGGTCAGGTGCTTCGTGTATCGCACGTCCAACACCATGTCCTGTAAGGTTTTTAATAACCGTTAATCCATGCTGTCTGGCCGTTTGGAATACCGCTTTTCCGATTCCACTTTTTTTGGAGCCCGGTTTTGCTTTCTTAAGTCCTGCTTCAAATGCCAGTTTAACAACGTCGCATATTTTCGTTAATACTTCTTCACCTTCGCCTACGACAAACGAAATTCCCGTATCTGCGAAATAGCTGTTCTTGGAGCCGGACACATCAATATTCACGATGTCCCCTTCTTGAATAACCCGCTCTCCCGGAATACCATGTGCCACTTCTTCATTAACACTAATACAAGTAAATCCCGGGAAATTATATTCACTTTTTGGAGCAGACACTGCACCAGCTTTCTCAAAAAGTGCTCCGGCTAGATCATCAAGCTCTTTAGTTGTTATGCCTGGAACTGTTTTTTGTACCAATTCATCTCGAATAGCACCAACAATTTTTCCGATTTCTTTCAAACCATTAAAGTCTTCTTCTGTTCTTGCGATCATTTTTTCTACCTCACTATCTTAATCATCAATTAATTAATCATATCCAAAGCAGCATAGCTTCGCAACTTTTTTATCAATATTGGGCTGTAGTTGCTCACTTATCGGTTTTCCTGAACTTGTTGATTATGTCTGTCAGAACTTGAATATCGCCACGGTTAGCAGCATCCAAATGTCATGAGTCATCATCGTCACATAAATTCAGTTTTATCAGAGTGACTAGTCGGTGGAGTTCATTAAAACAGAAAAAAACGAAGGTAAATGCCTTCGTTTTTTCTATTATGCTTATTTGGAAAGTGACTGCGAAAAAAGCCTCCAGTGATCCTACGTCCTCTTTAAAAACGGAGCCATACGCTCATCTCACCAACCTTGCGATTCCCCCACAAATAATAGGGAATGGCCTTAAAACGTACAGCCTTTCTCTGATTAATATAAGAACGGTACGGCATCCCGTCTAACCATAAATTGCTGTCATCAGGCACTAGACCATCGCCTTCTATGATGACACAACCACCTAGTAGATCTGGATCAGCATACTCCGTTAATTGTGGCTCCGCAGCCAACGCGATTGTAGTGAGCGGGGCTCCATTGTCTGCTTCTTCGATGCAATACACGAGCGGGCCGCGTTGAATGGCTACTTTGCCAGCATCTGCCCGAATGGATGGGTGTGCAGCAATTAATTTTGGCTTAACCGGAAGCAACCACTCTACTATATTGCCATCTGACCAACTTCTCTTTATTTTTGCGTACCCATTCTCAATATGAAAATCTTGCCTTTCTCCATTCACCTTCAACACGGGCTGTTCCTCCTGGAACCAATTCGGTATACGTAGCGCAAGTTCAAATTCGACAGATTCGCTATCCTTGGGAAGCTGAACCGAGAATTCAACATGACCGTTCCAAGGCAGATTAGAACGTTGATGCAATGTGATTGTACTGTCGGCAAGTTGAAAGGAAACTTTGCTTCCAATATACAGATGAGTATAGATCGATCTCTCTTCTTCTGATATATCGTATATATAATCGTCCAATGAACTTAGCAAGCGTGAGACATTTGGAGGACAGCAGGAGCAACCGAACCATTTTTGTCGGACGGGCTTGACGTGATGTTTATCCGGATTTTTCAGACTTGCTTCTGGCCATACCTCAAGTGGATTGACATAGAAGAAATGCTTCCCATCCCTAGACATGCTACCGAGAACATTGTTGTACAGCGCTCGCTCCATAACATCTGCATATTCACTCTTCGCTTCCAATTGAAGCATGCGGCGCGCCCAGAAAATCAAACCAATGGAAGCACAGGTCTCTGCGTATACGGAATCATTCGGAAGATCGTAATCAAACGTAAAAGCTTCCCCGAGATGTGTCGAACCAATGCCGCCGGTAATGTACATTTGTTTGCCTGTTGTGTTCGACCAGAGTCGTTCACAGGCCTCCTTCAGTCCGTCGTCACCTGTTAATCTCGCAAGATCAGCCATCGCTGTGTACATGTAAACTGCCCGAACAGAGTGCCCAACCGCTACTTTTTGCTCACGAACAGGAAGGTGAGATTGATACATTTCCAGATTAGGCGTTCCATGGGACCAGATGTTTGTCCGGTTACCACCTTCCCACTCCTTGATAAAATAATTAGGCTGTTTACCACGTTCATCTATGAAGAACCGACTAAGATTCAGATATCGCTCTTCACCTGTAATGGTATGAAGCTTGACCAATGCTAACTCAATTTCCTGATGCCCGCAGTAAGCTCTTATCTGTCCGGGCTTGGGTCCGAACATACGATCAATCAGATCAGCGAATCGGCAAGAGATGTCCAGTAATCTACGCTTGCCTGTCGCCTGATAATACGCAACTGCGGCTTCAATTAGATGACCTGCACAATACAGCTCATGCGCTTCATAAAGATTGGTCCATTGTCTCCCAGGTTCCTGGATTGTGAAATAGGTATTCAGATAACCATTGTCATGTTGAGCTTGAGCGATCAATTCAATCGAATCATCGGCGATCTGCTCCAACCTCGGATCGGGATGGTGACGGAGCGAATAAGCAACGGCCTCCAACCATTTGTAGAGATCACTATCCTGAAATACCCAACCACCAAAATCGCCTTGCTCCAAGCCAGCAGCAATACGGAAATTTCGAATGGCATGACTAGGTTCAGCGTCCTCCACCCTGTCGTTCAGAGCTTCCCATTGATAGGGAATGACTGTTTCTCGTACAAGATCAGAATATGTATTCCAAAATTGGTCTTGAATTTCAATTTGCTTTTGTCCCATTACACACACCTCGAATTTATAAAATTTGACTCTTTACAACGTCGAGTATATGCTTTTTCGTAAAGCGATAATAGTAATGGAATGAGCTTTTTTCTATACAAAATGACACTGAAAATGAGGTTAATTCATTGGACAAAGAATTCATTGTTGCGTTACAAACCCCACCCCTTCCATATTACTGGGAATCTGGTCGTTCAACGTTTCGTGCAGGAGACCGTCATCCGAATCGAAGAAATTTCGGCCTGTTTGATGTGCTGCTCGTGGTCAATGGAGAACTACATATCGGTGAGAACGGGACGGAATGGACACTTGCTACAGGTGATGCACTAGTATTACTGCCGGAAGGTGAGCATTACTCGTTCAGGCCCTGCGAACAGGAAGCAACGTTTTACTGGGTTCATTTTGAGCATGTGGACTGGCATCAAGGTCCCTTAATAGAAGAGTCGGAAGCAGCAATTCCGCTATCGCCATTTGATAAGCCTAAGTCCATACGAATTCCTAAGAAAACCACATTGCTAAACCCCCAGCTCGCATTTGATATGATGCACCAGCTTGTACTATTGCCCGTGGGAGAATCCTTCTGGGAGAAGCAACAGCTGCTATTCCGTTTTTTGGCTATACTCGAAAATGGCACCTCAGATATGGCCAAGACACCTGCTTCACGCCTTGCTGAGAGCGTAGCCTTATTTCTGCAACAGAACTACCAAGAGGAAATCACCAATGAAACTCTCTCGTCAGCATTGCACTTCCACCCTAGCTACATCGTTCGTTGCATGAAAATGAAGTACGGTGTGACACCTGTTCAATATTTACATCAATTCAGGATAGAGCGTGCCAAACAGCTTCTGGTTTCGACGGAATGGTCGATAGATCGTATTGCGACTGAAATAGGATTTCAATATTCTCCCTACTTTTCTACCTGTTTCAAGCGAAATGTTGGAATATCTCCCCTTCTGTTTCGCAAGAAATATCTGAACTAGTGAGACAAATTCATGAACTTATTAGGATACTGTGTGTAATTACGAACAGACCGAAAACAACCTGCACTTTTTTTCTATTTATTTTAAATAACATAAAATAACTTCATTGGGTAACACTACAAACAAATTTCCCAGTTTGGAGTGAAGCCTGTGAGGACATCCGCAACAACAATCAGTACCTCTGAAGTAATAATTGTAGTTATTAACTCCATCCTTGGTGCAGGAATACTAACGCTTCCTCGTACGATTGGCAAGGCGGTAAAAACACCAGATGTATGGATCTCCGTCATTCTGGCTGGTTTGATCGTAACGACAATCAGCCTTCTTCTTGTAACGTTATGTCGCAGATTCCCCGGTAAAACGGTGTTCGAGTTTATTCCTGAAATCACGGGAAAATGGATTTCTTATCTGTTAGGAATTCTAATTATCGTATATTTTATTGTTCTATGTTCATTCGAAGTCAGAGTCATGGCTGAAATTACAAGTATGTACATCCTTGAGCGTACCCCTAGCTGGGTCACCATTATGGTTAGTTTGTGGATTGGTATTTACATGCTAACGGGTGGTCTTATGGTCATCATTCGTGTCTTTTCAATCGTTCTGCCCGTTACGCTAGCATTGCTCGCACTGGTGTTCCTTTTGAGTACGAAAATGTTTGATATCAATAATCTCAGACCCATGCTAGGTGAGGGGATTATGCCTGTATTGAAGGGACTTAAGCCTTCTTGTCTCTCCTATTCCGGATATGAAGTTTTGCTCATCGTCACAGCTTATATGACAGACGTGAAGGCAAGTAATAAGACGGCTATTTTCAGTATACTTATATGTACAATTATATATATGGTAACAATTGTTACAGTCGTGGGGAATTTATCTCTGTCGGGTGTTGAGACACGGATGTGGCCAACGTTTGATATGGTTCGGAGTTTTGAAATTGAAGGATTTTTATTTGAGCGCTATGAATCGCTTTTCATCGTATTTTGGCTAATGCAAATTTTTGCAACCTATGCCTTCAAGCACTATTTTGCATCCATTGGTATACGAGATTTGTTTCGTCTCAAAAATATTACCGGAATACAATTTGCGATGTTACCCGTGCTCTATTTGATTGCTTATTTACCCAAAAACCTGGAGGAAACGCTAGCTTTGGGCGATTTTCTTGGTAATATGTCCATTTTTTTATTTGGTTTGTTACCACTGCTGCTGCTGATTCTTAGCTTTGTTCGTAAGAAAGGCGGGAAGCAAGCTGCTAGTGGAAACCTTAAGGTAAGTTAAATGTTGGGTTGTATAATGCATGGTGTGATTCGTACAAAAAAGAAAAAAAGCCGCTAAAATAGCGACTTTCAAGGAAAGCGTGATTATTTATTGAAAGTAACTTTCTCTGAACTGCCTTCAAAAATGATTGAAGTGTCCCTCGGTTTCGACTCCGCAATTTTACGACCGCCTCTGAAGGAATACAGTACACCGGCTTGTTTGCGAACAGCCTCATACTCGTTCTCTGCTTCAAGTACGATAAAGTTAGCGGGTTTGCCTTCTTCAATACCGTATACATCTTCAATGTGTAACGTTCTTGCGCTGTTTTTGGTAATGAGATCAAGCGAATTCACGATCTGGTCGTAACCAAGCAACTGCGACGCATGAATCCCCATGTGCAGCACTTGTAACATGTTGCCCGTACCCAGGG
>JADGJL010000080.1:1545-20822 GCA_027600665.1 Irineochytrium annulatum
CCTGGTTTTGGCAAGGGTAACTTGGGGTTTGGTTGGTTGCCTGGGGAACCCCCGGGCGGGTTTGGGGGGCGCCCCCCCCCCCCCCTTTTATATCATCTCAGCACAGCAGGTTCCTTCCGTCACGTCATCGCAGCTTGTTCAGCCCAGAGAAGGGGCGGGGCAGAAGGGCCGCGGTGGCAGGTGGTCCGAGTACAAGCACCGAGACAAAAAAGGAGGATAATTTTTCTTTACATGAAATGCGGCCGGTGACACACGCACGAGACCTTCAAGCCTCACTCACTCATGTTCGCTATGCTCGATGACATCGGCCATCTTGTCTTTGCTTTGAATGTATCGTGTAAGAAATTGGCGATGGCAGCGACCAAGTTGAGGTTACTCTTCATGTAATGAAATAGGAAGAGACCCGTTATTAGAAAAAAAATTACATGACTGCGGGAAACGGTCGCGTCCATGATGTCCAAATGTCCAAATGTCCAAACCCAACAGCAATCACGGCGGCGACATCGTCCCGCCATACGAAGTGATAGCCTTCCCAGACGGAACAGGCCACCTCCTACACTTCCCGTCCTTCTTCTCCGCCGAATCAACGCCCGGATCCGCAGACGCCGTCCTCGCCGACCTCCTCACCTCCATCGCCTGGTCCACCTCCTCCATCACGCTGTTTGGGAAATCCATCCAAGAGCCCCGCCTCACGTCCCGCATCACGGACGAGCCGTTCACGTACAACTACACCAACGCCGAGCACCGCGCCACGCAGTCGTTCACATCCGCCCCGACGGTCGTTGCTCTGAAGCACAGGATCGAGGCCGCCCTGTCGGTTGTCGCGGGGGGTCCGATCCGGTTCAATTACTGCATGGCCAACCAGTATCGAAACGGTCGGTCTGCTGTACATTGCTAGTAAATGCTTCTTTTGCTTTTTCTTAAATTTGCTTGATCATAAACAGGGAAGGACTACGTGGGACCGCATTCGGACGCCGAGAAGGAGCTCGGGAGGGAGTGTACGATCGCGTCCGTGTCGCTGGGAGCGACCAGGCGGTTCGTGTTCACAAGGAGAAAGTCAAAGAGGAAGGTGGCCTGGCCGAAATCGCACGGTGAGGCGCCGCTGCAGCATGTTGTCCCTGCCAGACCTTGGGGTGACGTCGTTGTTGCTGAGCGGAATAAAGAAGGGTTGGGGACGCTGGAGGAGGATTTAAGGCCCCTAAAAAAAGGACGGAAGTTGGAGGAGGACGCCGAGAAGGGCGTGATTAAGGCTGAGGTTGCTGAGCGGAATGAAGAAAGGGTGGGGACGCTGGAGGAGGAGCGAAGGCCCCCAAAACGACTGAAGTTGGAGGAGGACGCGAAGAAGGCCGTGATCAAGGTTGATGGCGACCGGTTCGAGATGCCACTGAAGCATGGGGCCCTCGTCGTCATGTGCGGCGACATGCAGATATTCTGGAAGCACTCGGTCCCAAAGGATGGCAAGTGCACCCAGCCGCGGGTGAATCTCACATATCGGTTGCTGGGGCCTCAGGCAGGCAAGGGGGCTGTGGAGAAAGTTACTTAGTTGCCATAAGGATGATTATTAGAGAAAAAGCTCTCATGCTTTTTTCCCATCATGGGGAAACTGTCCATGAACACGAAATAAACAGCATTGCATTTCCTGTGATGCTGATGTATAGTTTTGGCCCCTCATTCTGTTTGCACACAGAGGAATTATCGTAAATCTTAAATCTCACGTTATGGAGGAACTTTCAACAATTTAGCCCGATTCCGCTCATACCGTCCCCAAGCCAACCTCAGCGTCCACCAAACCCGCCGTCGGTGGTCCGATGCGCACGCAACGCAAGGATGTTGCACATCAGAGCTGTAGAAATAGCAGCTCTGTCCAGAGAGAATCCCAGCTGGCCGCCTCGTCCATCGCCAACGCCTAGACTTTTCCTATGCAACCTTTCGCCGTGATCATCGCTGTCGCCGCGGCGTTCATCGGCGCTCAAGCCGCCGTTCCCATTCTCGGCCGGTCGAACGTCCCTCTGGGTGACGGTGGGGTCCACAGGCTCCTTGACCCCGTGTCATGCTGCTGACTTCAATTTCGGCCCCACAGAGGCCTCATACCTTATCACCTCGCTACCTGGCGAGTCGTCCGCGATCACGACCACCTTGAACGGGCAGTACTCGGGATATATTCCCATCGTGAGTGAGATATGAATTTTTTTTTTTTGTTTTTTCAAGGTGGAACGTTTTAATCCATGATTGTTGTTTTTTTGAACGCGACAGACCGCGGATAGCGACCTCTTCTTCTGGTTTGTATGCTCTTGTTGCCTTACTACTGATGTATTGCTTGGGTTCTAACGTGCGTGCCTCACGATCATCAGGTATTTCAAGTCGCATAACACCACCTCCAAGCAGCTGGTCATCTGGCTCAACGGCGGGCCCGGCTGCTCGTCGCTGCTTGGGAGCTTTGTCGAGAACGGTCCCGTCCAGGTCGGGGACGACGGCAGCCTCGCGGCCAACGCATACTCATGGCATAACCGTGTCAACATGCTTTATGGTGATTCTACGGTTATTTTCTGTACTTTCACTAACATCGTGCAGTCGAGCAGCCCGCCGGAGTTGGCTTCTCGTTCACGACCGCCCCTGCTCCGATAGTGGATGAATTGCAGGTAAGTTGCGGCTCCCGCCGTCTGCCCCGTTGAAACTTACATATTTTGGGGGATTTATGCAGATCGCGGCGGATTTTTACACGTTCCTCAACAACTTCTACAAGGCCTTCCCCGAGACCAAGTCATACGAACTTTACATTACCGGCGAGTCACGCGTGAGTTACAACAAAACGAACCAGCATAGCCTAATCACTCTCTTTTATCCTTTTCTTCATGAAAGGCCGGCTTCTACATTCCCCTACATTGCGAGCGAGCTCGTAAACAGGAAGTCGCTACTCGACGGCTCACTTATCAATTTAGTCGGCGTCGCCATTGGCAACGGCCTCCTTAGCAATGTCAACCAGTACGCTTTCAGCAACGAATCCATCATCAACGATCGCGATTTCTTGGTGGACTCCTCCATTGTTGGGAAGAATGTCACAGAACTGAGTCTTATAGACAGCGTAGTCAACGAATGCCTTCAGCTCCCGCTCGCGGACCGGGAGAAGGGTCCCTCCGGGTTGGTAACTTTTTGCCTCATTGCATGTCACATCCCCATCTCTGACGACGACATGGCCCGCAACGAAATTAGGTGTTACTTATTCAACATCATGAACGCGACTTACGTGAACAAGATGGATAATTCCTATGCCTGCCTTGATATCTATAACATTAAACACGACTGCGGCGACATGAAAACGAAGGTGATATGATCTGTTCCTCGCCGGAATGGTTTCGCTAAACCCAATTTTTTTTTTTTCTGTGCGGCCCAGGGGGCGAACCTCGAGAAATACTTAAACAATCCGGCCGTCCGGCAGGCCCTCCACGTTACCCCCCAGCTCGGCCAAGCGACCAACAACGACTCCGCATGGACCCATGTGCTCGGACACGGTCAGCGACCAAGTCAGCCGCGGCGACACCCGCAACAAGGTCCCGACGACCGACACCGTCATCCCAAAGCTCATCGACGCCGGTCTGGCCGTTTACCTCTATAACGGCAACCTCGACTACATCCTCATCTACGTCGGCCTCGAGCGCGCGATCGGGAACATGACCTTGGCCGGCTCCAAGGGCTTCTCATCCGGCCTGGGGCCTTGGTTCATCGACGGCGTCCCGAGCGGGCTGACGGCGCACGAACGCGGGCTCACGTACATCCGCGTCGAAGGGGCCGGCCACATGGTTCCGCTCGATCGGCCGACGGTGGCGCTCAGGATTCTCGACCACCTGGTGAGCGCGGGAAGCAGTGTCACGACGACGCCTGTCACGGTCTCCGTGACGACGACGAGGAAGTCCGGCGCGTGGAGGGCCGTTTTTGGCGCCTGGGCCGGGGTGGGAGCTTTCGTCTTGGCGTTGATGATGGTTTAGAGGGTATTTCCGTTCTTTTTTTTTTTTTTTTTTTTTTCTCTGGGTTCGGTTTTGCGTCCTGTTTGTTGTTGTTTGGTATGCAGAACCTCATACAATAATGGGATCTAGTTTTCAACTGAGAATTGCAGCTGCCCCAGTCATTAAAGAAGAACGCCAGCTTAATTCGCAAGTTTAAAAGTTTATTTCCAGTTGGGCCAATAGAATATATCGCAAGTAAATAATTAATACCAGGTGCGGCAAGAAACCGTCGTGAAGATGCCATCACAACTTTAGTCTGCCCCACATTAGGCATCGCCTCCAACGTTGACCTGACATGAATCTCGACGAAGATGTAGTCGCCTGCATCGTCGGGCAGCTCGATCCTCGGACCGTGGCCGGCCGTCTCGCGCTGTTCGCCTGCATGCAGTCCTCGACCGCGCTCTTCAGCTTGGCGACACCGATCCTCTGGTCCGCCCATATCACTCTCGACATCTTTATTGGCCTCACCGTCAGTTACAATTGGACGTTGAAGATTGATATCGACGAGGACGCGCTCGCGCAGATCGAGACGGCGAATCTGCTTGGCGAGGAGATACGGGCCGGGACGCTTCCGTGGAGGTGGAGAAACTACCTGCGCTCCGTCAGATCAATCAACCTCAACCTGACCTCCAGTTTTGGCTGGCCAAACCGAAAGTTCGAATTGGAGGCGTCGGCGCTGGCGCCGCATCTGCCTGAGACGTTTGACGCATTGAGCATATCGAAGAGGATACGAGAGTGTGTCTCGAAGGAGAGCCTCGCGCGTCAGGAGGCGTGGATTGAGTGGTTGTTAGGCCGCCGCTTCGGGGGAGTTATCGCTAAGCATGTCATTCTGTGCGATATGACCCTTGCGGAGATGGATCCGTTCCTGCGGTCGAGAATCAAGAAATTTACCTGGCGGCGGGACGACAAGAAAGATGTTGACATAAAGGACGTACTCTTTAAAATCAATGACATCGAGGCGCTCGTCTTTGGCGGGAGTAGCCAAACAGACTTTTTTTTGATGAAACACGGCGACTTCCGCAAGATTGCCGATGTCGTCGAGAGCTTTCGTAGCTTTAAGTATCTGAGTCTAAACATCGGCTGCCCGCCTTGCACGAGTGGTCAGTGTTTCCCGCCGAGGTTGACCCGTTTCTCATGCCGCATCGGCATCGACGGCATGGGTCAGATCGAGGATATTCTGACGGCTTCGAGATCGCAGCTGAAGGAATTCGATATGGATTGTGGCAATTTTAAACACGTAAAACTCGAAAGCTTCAAGCCCCTGCTGTCGACCTTGACCGAACTTACGAAGCTTGATTTGGAACTACCGAAACTCAGATATCTCACGCTATTTATGTCGACGCTCATAAACTTGCAAGAGTTAAGGCTCACGATACGCAGTGACAGAGAGATCATTGGCAAAAACGTCGTATGTCTGCCGAAGCTAAGGCATTTGGAAATTCATGGCCATCCACATGCATGCATAAAAGTGCACTTCGGGATCGGACTGCAAACTATCTTTATCAGTTACGCACACCTCGTCATAGACTATCAGCTTTTGCGCGTCACGGGGATGCCACGTCTAGAGGAGCTGACGCTGGATCACGCGCGCAAAGAGACTTTTCCGTTTTATGATCACCGTCTCGCCGAATTGCTCGAGGACCCGGCCGTGTCGCCGGCGCTAGCTCGAGTTGATGGATTGACTATTCAACGCTTGAAACGGCACGTGAAGAAATTGAAATACGGACATGCATGAGGAGGTCAACGAGTGTTAAGGGTGTGGTGAGAAGGGTGAGAATGTGGAGAACGAGGACGGCCAAGGCTCAGAGGAGAACTTGACGGAGTTTCAGCAGCGGCCTCTTTTCCTTCAATTGTGAAAGTCGCGTTGTGCAATACTTTTTTTGCGGATTTGATGGAAATGTGTTACTTTTTTATTAGTACGCGTTCATTTTTCCTTGATACGTGGCATATATTTTTTTTTAGCGTTGGATGGCCAAATCATGCGCCGAGCACACCATATGATGGCGACGTTGAGCAACACGGTACTCCAGCTGCGCCCTGCCAGAGACCGGGAGCTCCACTAACGTCCATGTAAAGAACAGGCGACGCATTCTGCTGCCCCCCGCCAACCTAGAACAATGACAAAAGCCCTTTGGCCCCGCGGCCATTGGTTCCGGTGCGTCCCAGCGAGCGATAGGGATTGAGGTGGCGGTGCGCTGCAGGGCCGGGGCGGACGCGACCTTGTGAGCGCGTTTAGTATATCTTACATGGACAAGATAAACAACCGTGACCTACCTCGCCCACCACCTCGACCATATCCTCACTTCGTCGGCCTCGAGCGCACCATTGGGAACATAACCTGGACCCGGTTCCCGCTCGACGCGCCCGTACGGCCCTGGATCGTTGACGGCTTCCAGATCGGGCTGAGGCCATACGCGCGCGGCTCAGGTACTTCCGCGTGTTCAAGGTCGGGCGGCTTTATCAACCGCTGGCCGCGTTCATGCTCCTCGCCGATCGACACGGAAAGCCCGAGTGCGGTGTCGCCGGTGAACACGGCGTTTGTGACGGTGTCCGTTACCGCTAAACAAAGTCCGGGGTGGGGAGGGCCGTTGGCGCCTGGGCCGTGATGGGAGCTTCGTCGTTGTGGTGATGATGGTTTAAAAGGTAGACCGTTGTATTATCTGTATGTTTTGCGCCATTTTTCCGCATCGAAGGTTTGTAGAACCTCGTCTACTAATAAAAGCTAGCTTTCCATTACAGCATTGCAGCTGCTCCAGGGACTAATAAACAGGCCACTTTTCCTGCAGTTGTCCCTTGAGCTGATTGAAGTAAATATCAGCGCAATGTAAATGGTCGTTTGTGGTGGTGAAGGTGGCGTTGCTGGCGATCGTGAACATCGCACTTCCGTCTCCCAATCATCGGCAGCAACTTGACCCGACATGGATTTCGACGAAGATCTGTTCGCCTGCATCGTCGAGCAGTTGGATTCTCGGACCGTGGCCGGCCGTCTCGCGCTGTTCGCCTGCATGCAGTCCTCGACCGCGCTCTTCAGCTTCGCGACGCCGATCCTCTGGTCCGCCCAAGTCAGCCTCGACATCTTCAAAGGCCTAACCGTAGCAAAGCGCAACTACAATCCGTGGTCGATGATTCTTTGGAGGATGGTAGATATCAACGAGGACGCGCTCGCGCAGATTGAGCTGGCGAAGGAGCAGGGCAAGGAAATCCGGGCCGGGTCGCTCCCGTGGAGGTGGAAGAAATACCTGCGCTCCGTTAGATCTCTTGAACTCGACCTGTCTTCGAGCTATTTTGGTTTGGGATCCAGATGGAACTTCGAAGCATCGGTATTAGGGCCGCACCTACCCACGACGTTCGACGCAATTCTCATATCGACGAAATACCGAGCAAAAGTCGCGGAGGAGAACCTCGCGCGTCATCGAGCGTGGACTGAATGGCTGCTCGACCGCCGCTCCGGGGATGTTATCGCAAAGCACGTTATTTTTGGTAACATGACTGTCGCCGAGGTGGATCGTTTCTTGCAGCTTCGAATAAAGAAGCTTACCTGGCTGCGCGACTCGGATGCCCCTTATGACATAGGGTCTGCACTTGGCAAGATCAACGACCTTGAGACGCTTGTGCTGGGAGAGCGGTACGGTGGATACTTCGATATTCATCACACCGACTTGCACAAAATCACCAATGTCGTGTAACGTTTTCATGCCTTCCAGAGCTTGTGCTTGAATATCAGTTGTTTGCCGTCTAAAATCGACAACGCTTTGCCGCCAAAGCTAACACAGCTTTCTGTTCACGTGGGGGACGGCGATTTGAAAGCACTTGGTGAAATACTGAAGGCGTCAAGATCGCAGATAAAGGAGTTTCAAGTGCACCACAATGATTCGATGCCGGTCCAACACACTGCCTTTTGGCGCATAATCTTGACCATGACGTCGCTCACCAAGCTTGAGCTGATTATACCGAACTTAAACATCACCGACCTTTCGCCCACGCTTTCGAGGCTCACAAATTTGCAAGAGCTGATGTTACGTTTGGGTAGAATCAACGGGAAGTTGGGTGATGGCGTTGTCGGTCTGCCAAAGCTTAGACATTTACAAGTCAAGGGCAGCCATATGGAACCCACAAACATCCACGTCAACTTCGGCCTCGGTCTTAAAACCATCTCGATAAACCATGCGGTCCTCGTCTTTGACCATAAGAGCTTGTGTATTACCGGGATGCCCCATCTGGAAGAGCTTACGCTGGATCACGCGTCTGTTGTGACGACTACGAGGATTCCCTACGATGTCGGCCTCGCCGGAATGCTCGAGGACGCGGCCGCGTCGCCGGCGCTAGCTCGAGTTGATGGGATGACTATTCATCGTTTAGAACGGCGGGTGAAGGAATTGAGATATGGACATGCATGAGGAGGTCGACCACTGGTCGCGGGGAGTGGTGAGAAGGTGAGGATTCGACGGCCATCAAGGCTTAGAGGAGGATAGTTAGCCAGAGTAAATGTAGCTGATGTTTTGAATAGGCTTTTTTTACTTTATTGACGAAAATCGCGTGTGCAGTTCTCTCATTGCGGATGTGCTGGAGGTGGGTGGGCTTTTACTTGGTATACGCTGTATGGTCCCTGAGTGCTTTTTCCCATATTGCACGCCACATAGTCCCTGAATCGCATATTGGCCAAATAACGCGCCAGCTGTCCTCATTACGCTTGCACAGCGCCATTGTCCAACACCGTACTCTGGCCTGACCGCTCCAGCAGCCTCATGTAAAGCAAGCGACGAGGGAAGGTGACGTAGGGGCGATGGAATTGATATAAATCCTCGCGTGATAGCCGCAATTCCATTTCCCGTTTGCATAACTAAGTACCACATCATCAATTTATTGTTGATATTATGACTAATGAGGCGCGCAGATTATAGGAATGACGGCATGGGGCATAACCATGGAACCAGTCTAACCAGGACAAACAAGCACACGTTCTATACCATCATCATCGCAATCACAAAGGCACCCACCACTCCCCAGACGCCAACGGTCCTTCCGGCGCCGGACTTCGTCGTCGCCGTAACCGACACTGTGGCACGTGCCGTGCCCACCGGCGCCGACGCAGCCGCCGTCGTCGTCGAAACAGCGCCCATCGCGCTCCCCGCAGCGTTGGTGAGCAGGTCGGTGAGGATGCTGAGCGCCGCCGCCGGCTGATCGAGCGGGACCATGTGGCCCGCCTTGAAGACCCTGAAGTACGTGAGCCCGCGCGCGTACGTCCTCAGGCCGAGCTGGGTGCCGTCGACGGACCAAGGCCGCAGGGGCGCGTCGGACGGGAAGCCCTCGGAGCCGGCCCAGGTCATGTTCCCGATCGTGCGCTCGAGGCCGACGTAGTGAAGGATGTAGTCGAGGTCGCCGTTGATGAGGTAGACGGCCAGGCCGGCGTCGATGAGCTTCGGGATGACGGTGTCGGTTGCAGGGATCTTGTCTTTGAAGTCGCCGAGGCCAACTTGCTGGCCGACCGTGTCTGAGCACATGGCCCACGCGGAGTCGTTGTTGGTCGCTTGGACGAGCTCGGGGGTGACGTGGAGGGCTTGCCGGACGGCCGGGGTGTTCAGGTAGCTTTTGAGGTTCGCCTCCTGTGAGCACACGGAAAAAACGGTTCAGCGAACTCCACCCGCGAGAAAAATAGATATTATGCACCTTCAATGTCAGGTCGTTGCAGTCGTGCTCGATGTTGTAGATGTCAAGGCAGGCTTTAGGGTTCTTCATCCTGTCCACGTAAGACGCGTTCGCGATGTTGAACAGGAAGCACCTATTTTACCGTTGGGGGCCATGGCGTTTGGTCAGAGATGCTAAGTGACATTGCAATGGCGAAGAGGTTACTAACCCTTCGGGACCATCCTGCCTACTCGCGGGCGAGAGCAAGAGGCACGCGTCGACGACGCTGTTCAGATGGCTCATTTCTGTGGCGTTATTGCCATAAAAGCCGGAGTCCACCAAGAAATCGCGATCGTTGATGAGGGATTCGTCGGTTGAACTGTACTGGTTGTTGCCGAGAATGCCATTGCCGATAGCGATTCCGACCAAGTTTACGGGAGAGCCGTCGTTTAGGACCTTCTTCTTTTCGACGAGCTCGTTAGCGATGTAGGGAATGTAGAAGCCAGCCTATGAGATTACGGAAAAGTCGTAGATTAGAATATGTTTTAAAAGCTTTTCACTTACATACGACTCGCCCGTGATGAAAAGTTCGTACGATTTGGTCTCCGGGAAGGCTGCGTAAAAGCCGTTGAGGAATGTATAAAAGTCCGCCGCGATCTGAAAAAGCCCGCCAAATTTAGTGAGCTTCAGAGGGGAGACAGCGAAGCCGCAATTTACCTGCAGTTCATCCACCATCGGAGCGGGGGCGGTGGTGAAAGAGAAGCCGACGCCGGCGGGCTGTTCGACTGCAAGTTGTTAGTGAAAGCGTGAAGAATGACACGGAGAATTACCATAAAGCATGTTGGCAAGCTTGTGCCATGAGTATGGGTTGGCCGTGAGGTTACCGTCGTCCTGGACCTGGACAGGACCGTTCTCGACAAAGCTCCCAACCAGCGACGAGCAGCCGGGACCGCCATTGAGCCAGATGACGAGCTTGTTGGAGGTGGTGTTCTGGGACTTGAAGTACCTGATGGAGTGGATCGCATAAGAAACCAGTTGAAGGTGGGTGGACCAAGGGGGATCATACAAACCAGAAGAAGATGTCGCTGTTGGCAGACTGCAAAGCGAAGGACAGAATGAGCAATCCCCCCGCGAAAACGCCCGAACAAAAACACTCACGGTGGGAATGTATCCCGAATACTGCCCGTTCAACGTGGAAGTGATGTCGGTCGACTCCTTCGGGAGCGAGGTGATGAGGTATGAGGTCTCTGCGGGGGATGAGCGGACGTTTAGCACACGCCCGGTTGATCACTGGAGCTTCGGCGCTCTCTTACCATTGCCCAGGGGAACATTCGCATGCTCGACGATGGGAACGGCGGCCGGCGTGGCGACGACGATCCGAGAGCTGACGACGGCAGCTACGGCGACGGCGACGAGGGCGCCAAACGTCTTCATTGAGGGTTGCGGATCGACGATGAATTCGAGGCTGGGGGAGGGTTCTCACGCCCTGGCACGCCTGTGTGTGGGCCGGCTGGTGGAGAAAAAGACCACTGGGCTAAACGGCGGCTGAGCCCATTAATCAAGGCAACCTCGAAAACCTGAAACGGCGTCTCCATCAAAACCTGAAACCTGAAAACATGACACAATTTTGCTCAAACTTGGAAAGGCGCGACATTGCCAAGCACTATTTGAGGAACTCGTTTTTTGGGAATGATCATAGCTGATATGCCAAGCAGGTTTTCACAGGAAAAAGCATACATTGTTTGTTGGAGAACGCTGAACTTTGAAGAAGGATGGAAGAGTGTCGCGCGGTGGAGCAAAGAGTGGGAGGCTGCTGTGGAGCAATCGAGGCAAAAAAGAAGTGTTGGATTGTTGGATATATCAACAAAAAAGAAACAGAATATCAGTGTAAATAGCAAGTTGTCAGGTCTATAATCACAACTAGAAAGCAAGGTGGCTATAGAAAAAATTGAACATGGAAGTTGCAAGAAAATAAAAGAAAGAATTAAAAGGCAATTACGCGACACCCGCGTTCGCCAGGTAGAGCCTGGAGAAGAGCGAGTTCGGGTCCCTAAGCAGTTGCAGCGGCGGGCCCTGCTCAGCAACGACGCCGTTGTTCATGACGACGACGGTATCGCAGTCCCGGACCAGGTTGCTCCTGATGCGGTGGACGACGCTGATGAGCGTGGCGTTGTAGCAGTGCTCCCTGATGGCCGTCTTAAGCTTGTTGTCGGACTCCTGGTCGATCGACGACGTGGCCTCGTCCATGAGCAGGATCTTTGGCTTGATCAGGAGCGACCGCGCGAGGCAGAAGAGCTGGCGTTGGCCCACGGAGAGGTTCTGGCCGCCGTTGTCCATGACGGTCTCGAGCCCCTCGGGCATCGCCGCCACGTAGTCCTGCATGCCGACCAGGTCGAGCGCGCGCCAGATCTCGTCGTCCGTGAACCGGCGGAGGAGGTCAAGAGAGTCCCTGATCGTGCCGGAGAAGAGGAAGGGGTCCTGCGGGATGATCTCGATGCCCTTGCGGACGGTCTCGATGCCCATGGCGTTGATGTCCCGGCCGTCGATCATGATGTTGCCCTTGACGTCGACCAGGCGCATCAGGCACGAGAGCAGCGTGGACTTCCCGGAGCCCGTGCGCCCGACGATGCAGACGGACTCGCCCGCGTGGATCTTGAGGTTGACGCCCCGGAGGACGGCCTTGTCGGGCTTCGCGTGGTAGAAGGCCGTCACGTTCCTGAACTCGATCATGCCGCGCGAGGGCCAGGAGCCCTCCTCCGGGTCGGACTCGAGCACGGCGGGGTCCTCCTCGGGGAGGTCGACGGCGTACTCCACCAAACGCTCGACCGAGTTCATCTCGGACTCGGCGTTGGCGGCGGACTTGAGGAGGAGGTTCATGATGTAGGACATGGAGGACGCGTAGATGAGGGCGAGGCCGAGCTGGGAGGCCGACGGCGCGATGTTGGTGGACGAGAGGCAGGCGAGGGTGAAGACGACGAAGGCCGAGAGGACCTCCATCCGGAGCGTGATCCAGACGTCGGCGTTGAAGCGGAGGAACGCGGGCTTGTTCGACTTGTCGAGGAGCTTGTTGGCCTTCTCGATGAACTGGGGCTCGACGCCGTAGGCCGTAATCGTCGGGATGCCGTCGAGCGTCTCGGAGATGTGGGCATAGAGGGGCGACCGCTCGGTGGACTCGAGCCGCTTGAGCTCGCGGACGGTGGCGCGGTAGAAGCGAAGGACGAAGAGGTAGAGTACGAAGAGCGGCACGAGGACGGCGATCATGAATGGGGCCGAGTAGATCAGGATGACGAGGATCGAGATGAGGGCGCCGACACCGGAGACGAACTGGAAGATCTGGGGCATCATACGTTGGTCGATCGACTCAATGTCCTTGGTGAACCTGTTCATGATGCGGCCGATCGGCTGGGTGTCGAACCACCACGCGGGAGCGTTCATGAGGCCGGCGAGAGCTGCGTTGTGGAGCGTGCGCGAGTTCTTGATGATGATGCGGAGAATGACTACGTTCAGGAGGCCTAACATAGAATGCGATCAGCAAATGGAGCGTAACGAAAGAGGAGGGTTTGAACTTACAAAGGATGAGGACAGACCCGTAGGCGATGATGTTATAGTACTGGATGTAGAACGATGTCGATCCATCGACGAAGTACATATCCGTCCACCATGTAAGCCACTGGTTCATCATGATGGTCGCGGCCTGGTAGACGAGCAGCAGTGCAACGAGCGCGATCACCATTGGCCACCCGCCCGCCCCCATAATGTAGCTGCGGTAAGTCGACCACTTCACCGAGCCGGTCTCACGGTCCTCCATCGCGAAGGCGCTGTCCTCCTCCTCCTTCTTCTTCTGCATCTCCCTCCGCATGCTGCCGGACGACTGCTGGTTATTCCTCAGCCTCCTGAGCGTGTCAGCCCTCGTGAGCTTCTTCTTCTCTCCGCTCTGCTTCAGGTTTTGGGGTTCTTCTTCCTCGTCCACGGCCGCCATCATGTACTCGGCAAACTCGTCCGTGGCCATGAGGTGGGGGAACGTGCCCTGGTGGAGGATGCGGCCGTTGTGCATGAAGATGATCTGGTCGCACTCGGAGAGGATGTCGCGCTTGTGGGTCGTGATCACGCGCGTGCGGGCGTGGAGCTCATGCTGAATGCAGTCCTCGAAGACCGCACGGGAGACCGTCGAGTCGAGGGCCGCGAGAGGATCATCAAGGAGGACGATTTCTGCAATGTGGTGTCAGCCAAGCACGGCATCAACGGCAATAAAACAATTTAAACTCACCAGCATTGCTGTAGGCGGCCCTGGCCAACGCAATTCTAGCCTTCTGGCCACCTGACATGTTGACGCCCTTCTCCCCGATCTCGGTCTTGAATCCATGCGAGAACGAGTCGATATCATCCTGCATTTGAGTCCTCGTCACAACCTTCCTCAGCTTCTGCACATCCAGCGGCAATCCGAACAAGATATTGTCCTCGACGGTGCCGGTCCTGATCCAAGGCTGTTGCGCGCAGTAGGCAACGTTACCCGTCACATGCACTTGGCCCGACGACCGGTTCACCTCGCCGAGAATACCGGCAAGCAGAGTAGTCTTACCGCATCCGACAGGGCCAACGATGGCCGTGAGGGAGCCCTTGCGGATCGTGATCGAAATATCGTGGAGCGCGAACTGGGCGTCGGCGGAGTGGCGTTCGCCGCGGGGCGGTGGCACTGGCGGGATGCCGGCAACGTCCCTACCTTTACCTTTGGAAGGGCGGGAGAGGGACGCGCCGTTGACAGTGGACGCGCCGTCCGAATCGTAGCCGTCATCCATGAAGGACCCGTCCTCGAAGCGGACAGCGGACGAGTTGTTCTTGAACGTATCGGGCGTTGAGGGGGCGGTGAGCATCGAGGACATAGGGGTAGACGGCGAGTTGGGCTGGGGCTCCTCGGGCTGGGCTCCCTTCCGCCCCTTCCGCGGCTTCTTGGGTCCACCGCGTCCACGACCAGCGGACTTAGCCTGCTCCTTGTGCGGCGGCGGCCACGAGAAGCTCGCGTTGGTGAGGACGATGGGGTCGATCATGTTGGTGCCATCTGGTCCAAACCCAGCGTTCCTGGTGCGCTCTTTGCTGCAGAGGAACTTGTGGATGCGGCCGCGTGAGGTCAGAGAGAGGATGTAGGCCGACAGGACCTGCGGCAGCTGGATAAGGGGGTCGACGAGCATGGCGAAGAAGGAGATGGCCGGGAAGATCAGGGACGCCTTGAGGGTCGCGTTCGTGAGACCGTAGCGGGTGAAGGCGGCGACGGGCATGATCGTGTTGGACAACTGGCCGATGATGACGAAACACACGACACCGATGTTGAAGGTTGTAAGCCATCCGACCTGAACAGCACGGATGCCCTGCACTTTGTCGGCGAAGAGGGCAGACCAGCCGCGCATCTTGACGAGCTTCATGCCGTCGAGGAGCTCGCGAATGAACTTGATGCGGACGTCGTTGACGGCGGCGAAGCGCGGGGATGAGCGGCCCATGAAGATCGGGACGATGAGGATAAGGAGGACGAGGGAGGCTGCGAGAGCGCCGACACCGGCCCAGACAGCGCCACCGAGGAGACGCGAAAGCAGGACCATGTTGATCACGATTTGGAGAGGGATCGACCAGATAAGATGCACGACCTCAAGTGACTTCGAAATCTACAATAATGAATCAGCCACTACACCGTTTGCTTTTGAATAAGAAACTTTTGAACTCACCGACTCGCAATCAACGTTGACCAGGTTGAGCACGTGACCCTTGGAGAACTCGCCGCTCAAATCCGTCTTCAACGCCTTTCCATAGATGGCACCGACCAGGACACTGCGGTACCTGAAGCCCTGCCTCCTGACAATCAAATCGCTCGCCCTTCCACTCAGACTCGCCAAAATCCTCGCCGCCAACAGGATCCCCGCGATCGGGTACACGGTCCTGAACAGCAGCGGGAACCCGCCCGTGAACGTCTGCACCTGCGCGTTGTACGCGTCCATGTACTCGCTCGTGGCGTTGTCCGGGATGGGCGGGAGGTTGACGATGACGATGATCTGCTGGAGCAGGAGCGGCACGCAGATCTGAGACAGGATCGAGATGAGCCAGAGGAATGCCGAGAGGAACCAGAGCCCGCGCGAGGACTGGTACACGCCCGTGAGGATACGAGGGGGCGCGATGGGCTTGCCAGAGACTCCCGATGAGACGCGCTGGCGCCAGAGGGCGAACTCGTGGAAGTAGCGGCCGACCCAGTGCTGAGCGACCTCGGCCTCGTCGGAGGTCGGGAGGCGCGGCAGGTCCTCAGGCGTGAGTGCGCGCTTGGCGCCGACGCGCATGATGGGGTTCATCCACGCGACGGTCACGAAGTTGAACGGGTTGAAGCGGATCTGACGGGTGGAGGAGGGAGCGCCGGTCTGGTCGAGGGACGCCTGGCGGGCGGCCTCTACCTCGGCCGGGTCAATGGGCACGACCTCGGCGACCTTGCCGTCCTTGATGACGACCTGGGGCATGTGCGGCACCGGCTCGAACTCGTCGGCGCGGAAGACGGACTCGTCCGAGTCCGAGTCGGAGTCGCCGCGGATCGTGCCGGCGACAGTGGAGTCACCCCAGTTGCCGTTAACTAGGCATCACAGAGTTAGTATAGAGCGAAAGCAAATCGTAAAGGAATGTAAAACTCACCATCGATCTCGTTAACCATCATAACACTGAGGGCCATCGGCGTGACCTCGTCATCAAACAGGTCCGCCATCGTCCCGATATACTTGTGCTTGCTTTGCAGCCAGAAGTACAGCTGCACCATCGTGATGGAGTTCAGCCCGGAGCTCTTCAGCGGCGTCGTGACTGGCGGCGGCCGACCCTTGGGGAACGAGATCAGATCCGCAATCTTGTCTGAAATCTTCAAGGCAGCCTCCATCTCCTCCGCCGTGAAGTCGGAGAACAGGTCGGCGCCTGCGCTCGGGTGCGGGACGGGCGGATGGTTGGCGTGGGTCGGGGCCGCCAGTGCGTTGCCGAGGGAGCCCGAGCGAGTGCGGGGCGGGGCCACGAGCTGAGGAGCCGCGAGGGAAGACACGGTGGACGAGGAGGCGGACGGGGTCATCGCTGAGGTGGTGCGGAGGGAGAACTGCGGCGCTGTCCCGGAGTCGGCCCACTGCTGGAGGAGGTTCATGTCGATCTTGAAGGAGGCGTTGTACGGCATGTCTTCCAGCAGCCGGACGACGTGGAGCGGCACGTCGTCCTTCTCCAGCGCCACGCGGAGGGCCTCCTTGCCGACCTCGAGCATGCGGACCTCGATGTCCGGCGCCGAAAGGCCGGGAAGGTCCGCCAGGTTCGGGACAGCGTAGCAGATGACGGTCCTGTTGGAGCCAGTGACGACCTTGATGGACTGGGCGAGGGCGGCGTTGGGGTTCGACTTGTTGGCGAGGAGGCACTTCTTGAGCACTCCCTCGACCTGGTCGAGGTCGACGAAGACGCCGTTGACCTTGACGGACCTCGACCTCCTGCCGACGATCGCGATGCGTCCGGACTTGGTCATGCGTCCGACGTCGTCCGTGTAGAGCAGCATCTCACCGTCGGACTTCCGGCCGTAAGGGCGGAACATGTGGGACGTCGCGCTCGGGTTTGCGACGTACGAGATGGCGGTGTGAGCGGATACGATGCCGACGATACCCGTGGTGCCAGCGGGGCAGTCGGCGGGGAGGACCTCGTTGGTGTCAAGGTCAAGGAGAACGAGGGCCTTGCAACCCTGGGTCGCGGCGAAGGTGATCTCAGTCGGGACTGGGTCGGCGGGCTTGATGAAGTGCTGGCAAACGCCCGCGAAGCCGACCTCGGAGCACTATGAACGAAGGATGTGTTAGAACGCGAAGGGATCCCCGTGAACAGCTAGAATCACTTACGGCATAGTTGACAGCCACTGTCGCGTTCGGGAACACCTTCTTCGCCAACGAGATAATCTCCAAGTCCACATTCTCTCCTCCAACCACCATCCAGTAGACAGACGCGAAGCCGCCCTTACCCGCACCCTGCGCGCCCGCGAAATCCGAAAACGCCCTGAAAATGCTGGGCGTGAAATGCACCCTCAACGGCTGCTTCCCCCTTGTCGGGTGGTTCAAATGATCAATCAAACTCTGGCACTGATCGATCACGCTCGTGCTCGCGTCGAGGTGCAGGGTGGTCTGGTTGAACATGAAGCGACGGATCTCGAAAAGCGGGCGGAGGAAGGTGGTGCCGCCGCGGAGCCATTGGCCGTCCTTGTTCTTCAACATGGAGGAGGACTCGATGGCGAGGGGCTCGAGGGAGCGCAGTGTGGGGTAGACGATGGATTTGGGGACACCGGTCGAGCCGGATGTGGGCGTAACGCAGGCGATCTCGGCGGGCGGGGTCGTGATCTCGTCCTTCATGAGCTCGCGAACGTTCACAGGGCCCTGAGGTTTTAAACTGCATTAATATAAAAGGAAAACGAACATTAGAAGGTGTTAGTTTACTCACCTTGGGGTACTCGATGTCCTCAAGCGTCGAAATAAGCTGCACGATGTCTGTTAGCGACTCCGTCGACGCAGTCGACCGTTGCCGTCTAAGGGTCCTCGGCGGTGCGATCGGCGTCGACATAACCGTCGAAGGCACAGTGGCCGGGCTCGCGTTCGCCGCGTTGTTCGACCGCCTGCTCGCCGCGGTGTTGGTCCTCGCCAAACCCGTGATGACAACCTCAGGAATGACGGGTTCGAGCGCGGCCGGCGGCGGGGCGACGGTGCCATGGAGGACGTGCGAGACGGCGTTCCGGTGCAGGATGGCGTTGATGACGGCGGGCGACCATTTTGTGTTGAGGTAGACGGCGGTGCGGCCCGAGAGCCAGACGGCGTGGGAGGCGCAGACGTAGTCAATCTCCAGGCTGGAAGAAATCGAAAGCAAGGTAAGAAAGTGCGGAGGTAAATATTGGGGCGGCGGCGCATGCGCAGTGAAATTTTGGTGTTCAGGGTGCGGGGGCAAAAGGAGTTTTGACGGCCGTGTCCATGGCTACCACCATCCTGCTGACGCCTGACGGCGCTCCTTCCGGCACTCCTCCAAGTCCGTCCTGCCTGACGTCCCGCCCAGAACAGAGACTTACTTCATGAATATTCCAACATGTGTTGTCCGCTCGCTCAGGATCGCGTTCAACTTCTTCTCGATGGCCCGTGTCCGCTGCCAGACCTGCGCGTACGTCCATTCCTTGTCGCCCTGCCGCACCGCGATCAGGTGCGGATACGCCTGAGCAACTCCCAGGAGGGCTTCAGTCGGCGTGATCTGGTTGTTCATGGCCCGGTGTCGACAGCCCAAGGACAAGGTGGAAAGGTGGTGGGGTTGACGCCGTCGGGGCCAGGGAGAACGGGAGGGTGATGACGGCCCGAGACTACGTGGGAATGGGAACAAGCGAAGAAATGGAGGATAACCAAGACGCGGGGGCAGTTATAAGGGGTGCCCACCAAGGCTGAGATGCGGTGAATGGGGCGGCGTCTTCAAGTGCTGAGGCTGAAGGAACGTTTTCAATCTTTTGCGTCCGAGAATCGCAAGGCTGGCACTTCAACTTCTTTTGGACCCTGCAATCAACACCCCCAGCGTCCAAGATTAGCTCGCTGCCTTTATTATGCAATGCACGCACTCACTTCATGGAGTGAAGTCGGCATGCTCGATTATGCC
>JADGJL010000080.1:20832-46980 GCA_027600665.1 Irineochytrium annulatum
TTTTTTTTTTTTTTTTTTTTGCCCGGGTTTAGATGGAACGGTTCGACGCTGTCCTACCACTGCCATATCCATTTTATTCTTAAGATCGACCTTCTTTTGGTTGAGAGAGATAGCCAGGCAGACGCTGTGCTGCATAGCTGTGCTTTACACTCTGAGGATACGTGTTATCCTTGCCTTGACAGATGTCTGCTACTCCATATCACGCTGTCGAACGCCATGCTAGAAGGTGCGGGGAGCATCTCTGTCCATAAGATGCATCCTCTGGACCAGCATGTGTGATGCTAATGACATGGCCGAGAGAAGCTTTGGACTGTTTACGTCACGACTTTCACCATTGTATTATTAGTTTGATCTTTTGCTAAACACGCGTGATGCGCGTAATGTGTGGTGTTATCGCTGCAGAGCGCGCTTGGCACTCATGAAGCCGATGCATGCCGCTGGGCGAGGCGCGTCCGGCACTTATAAATCCTGCTTTTCTGCGTGTCGAAGTATTTTGATCGGCGGTCAGAAAATACGTCCGCGGCATTCTCAGTTTGGCCGCGATGTATAAAGGAAGCGAGTGCGATGTTGGCAAGTCGATGTGTGTGCGCTGCAAGCAAAACCAAAACGTACCGGGCACAGGCCCCCCCAAGTCGAAGTCGGGGGCTGCAAAAGCCTGCATTTTGCTACTGCGCATCGTCGCCCCAGAATTAACGTGACGGGCCACGCGCTCCTGGAGGAGTGGCGCATACTGTCGTTCGACGGGCGTCGTGTACGATGAAGAAAGGGATGCCACGCGACTTTTGGCATAACGCCTCATTGAGGCTGCGGTGGAAATGGGGCGAACTTCATCTTATTCTATGACTGGGCGTGGGAACTCAAGGCTCCGAGACATGAGACGGGGGAGGGGTTCTACTTCGGACATTCAATATAAACACTGAGCACCTCCCGCTTGGTCCTTCATACCACTCACCCTCCAACTGCTCCATCGTCGGCCCGTCGCCCCGTCCTCGTCCTCGTCCTCGTCCTCGGTTTCTAGTGCCAGCATACCACTCAGCTGTCTCTTTTCACCAAGTTCATTTGACGAGCCAGCCCCCCGTCGCGATCTCGATCTCTGCGTCCTCAACTGCCAACACCAATTCTCGACCGTCCAACCTCGACAAGACTCTCCAAAGATGTCCGCCAACCTCCCCGTCGCGATCATCGGTGAGATCGGGTCCCTGCTGCTCTGAATGTGCTGACGATCGCGTTCTGAAAGGTATCGGGTGCAAGTTCCCGGCTTCCTCCAACGACCCGCATGCGTTCTACGACTTTCTCAGGAACAAGGGCGGTGAGTAGGATGTTGCATGTGGACGACAATGCCGGCGATCATCGCGAAGACCTGTGCTTTGGACCTGTCTGACCCTTTGATCTCTTAAGATGCCATGACCGAGCCGCCCAAGGACCGCTGGTCTCACGAGAAGTACCTCGGTGCGTGTCTCTCTCTTTTACACCTTCCTCGCGCTCGTGCTCGTTTACTTACAACTTAATCTAAAAAACAGGAGGCAAGAACGAGCCCGGCAAGTACATCAGCCCTAAGGCCGCCTTCGTCGATGACCTGGATCAGTTTGACCCCCTCGAGTTCGGGATCAACATGAAGGAGGCCCAGCATCTCGACCCATCCCTGCGCTTGATTATTGAGGTCGCGCACCAGACGCTCCAGGACTCCGGGATCGCGTACAAGGGATCGCGCACTGGCGTTTTCGTCGCACAGCTGCTGGTTTCGACGGACGAGCTGAACGACGACAACTACGAGATCGAGAGCTACAATGGTGTCGGGAAGTGTATTGCAATCAGGGCCAACAGGGTTTCGTACACTTTTGATCTGAGGGGTCCTTCTCTGGTTGTGGACACCGGTGAGTTGTTCGAGCGAGGGGTGGGGACGGCAGGGGCTGCGGGAGGCAGTGACCGCGTCTTGGAGGTTGGGTGGCTTGGGATGCGCAGTCGGGTGTCTTTTAGGGGTCCATGCGCGGCGTCCAGTGGGTTTCTGACAACTTCAACAAACAGCATGCTCCTCATCCGGTACCGCGATGCACCTCGCGCTCAACGCCATCCGCGTTGGTGAGATCGACCAGGCCATCGTGCTCGGCGCCTCGTCCATGGTGAACCCGGCCCACACCATCTCGTTCTCGAAGCTCGGCGTGCTGTCGCCCACGGGCTCCTCGAAATCCTTCGACGCCTCCGCCGATGGCTACGCCCGTTCTGAGGGTTTCGCTGGCGTCCTTATCAAGCGTTTGGATCAAGCCACCAAGGACGGCGACCGCGTCTACTCCGTCATCACGGGATCGGCGGCCAACGCTAACGGGCGCGGGAAGTCGCTCACGATGCCGGAGGGCGACATGCAGGGGGAGGTCATCCGCGCTTCGTACAAGCTCGCGGGCCGTGAGCCGAAGGACGCGTTCTACGTCGAGCTGCACGCCACGGGCACGTCCGTCGGCGACCCGATTGAGAGCAACGCTGCGGGCAAGATCTTTAGAGAGGGGAGGGATGACGCGCATGTGCTGAGGGTCGGGAGTGTCAAGGGAAACTTGGGCCACGCGGAGGGTTGCAGTTTCATGGCGAGCTTGATCAAAGTTTCGCTCATGCTGCACAATAAGGAGTTGATCCCGAACGTGAGGTTTAACAAGCCGAACCCAAAAATTAAGTTTGTGGAGAACAAGATGAGGGTTCAGACTGAGGTACGTACTTCGTATTAGTCCTTTTGTCCCATTTAATTCATGTGCGCTTCAAATAGCTCGAGCCCCTCACTCCCGAAATGACCACGACTAAGGACGGAAAGTTCGTCACCTCCATCTCCACCTACGGTGTCGGCGGTGCCAACGCCCACGTCGTCGTTGAGTCTTTCGAGTCATCCGCCTGCCTCAAGCCCACCGCCACCATCACCGAGGCCGCCGCCCCTGCCAAACCCCTCCACCTCTTTGCCCTCGGCACCCTGACCGAGAAGTCCATGCCGCGCTGGCAGGAGTCCTTGAGCTCCCACCTCCGCGACGTGACCGACCCTGCCACCTGGTCAGCCATCGCCCGCGACCTGGCCCGCCAGGCCCGGGCTCAGCCCTACCGCTCCTTCGCTGTCGCGTCCACGCTTCACCCGGCGCTGACCTTCACCAAGACGGCGCACGTGCCCAACAACGCGGACCGGAAGTTGTGCCTCGTGTTCTCGGGCCAGGGGCCGCAGCACATCTTCATGGGAAGGCAGCTCGCGGAGGCGTACCCGGCCTTCTTGGAGAGCGTGAGGGAGAGCGATTCGATCCTTGTGAAGAGTTACGCGCAGCCGAGCTTCATTGCGAGCTCCGGCTTGTTTGAGCCCGGGAAGGAGAGCAGTTTGGCCGCGAGCGGGCAGTGGGAGGTCAAGAACGTCGTGTTTGGAATTGTTTTCATGCAGATGGGTTTGGTCGATTTGATCAAGAGCATGGGGATCGAATATGATTGCGTTGTCGGTCACAGGTGAGTTTCTACCATATAATGGTTGGTACTGTTTGATTCCTAATACGTCCCTCAAACAACAGTATCGGCGAGGTCGCCATGTCCTACGCCTCCGGCCACCTGAACAAGAAGCAGGCCGTCGGTGTTGCCGTGGCCCGTGCCATGGCCATGACGGGTGCCCAGGGCAACGGCTCCATGGCCGCCCTCGGCGTCGGCGTTGCGCAGGCGCTCTTCATTCTCCGCAAGGTCTGCGGCCCAACCGTGGCCTCCGACCCGCTCTCCCCGGGTCTCTGGATCGCGGGTATTAACTCCCCTGAGGCTGTAACCGTTGCCGGTCGCGAGGACTTGATCGACAAGCTCGTCGCCCTGTCGAAGGACCCGAAGGACAAGTTCTTTGCCGCGAAGCTCCGTGTCACGTCCGCTTTCCACACGCCCCTCATGGGGCCTCAGGAGGATGTGTTCAAGAGGCTCGCTGAGCCCGTGCTGACGTCGTCCCCGCCGAGGCCGGACTGCATCCGGGTCATGTCCACCGTCGACGGCAAGTGGCTTGAGAGGCCTTTGGACCTGTCCTACTGCTGGGACAATATCCGTCAGCCCGTCTTGTTCGGTACAGCCATCGATAAGATCGTTAAGCATTTCGGCGGGGCCGACTCAGTCGTTTTCCTCGAGGTCGCGCCCCACCCGGTTCTCAAGTCCTACGTCGAGCAGTGCGGCGGCCAGGCTGTCTCCCTTGTCCGCAGGCCCAACCCGAAGTTCCCGGCCCTCAACACAGGTGAGCACCATCAGTTCCTCGAGGGGCTCGGCAACCTCCTCCTCGCCGGCTTTAGCAAGCTCGACTTCGCTAAGCTCTCCGGCTCGTCCGCCGCCACTACTGGCGGCCCGAAGTACGAGGACTTTAAGCGATACAGCCTCCCGGCGTACCCGTATACCAAGACTTCGTGCTGGTCCGAGTCCGCGTACGACAAGTCCCGCAAGCACGGCGGCAAGGGACGCCCGCTCTGCGCCCCGCACTTCCGTATGGGCGTCGAGACCCACCCGTGGGTTGTCGGTCACACCATCTTGGGTTCCGTCCTGTTCCCTGGGTCCGGTTACATCGACGCTATCTTGGAGCATGGCGCCATGGTCGTCACAAACGTTACGGTCGCGAAGCCGCTTGTCGTCAACGGCGCCGACGCGAGCCCGAACCACCTCGGCCTACACTGCCGCGATAACACGTGGGAGTTTAGGGGGTCTACCAACGGCACCTTCTTGAACGGCGACGTTGTCTTCGACACTACTTACGCCGGCGGCAACTGGTCGCCTGTCAACCTCGCCGTGGACCGTAAGAGCCCCCGCAGGTTCGATGCGCGTTCGCTTGCCAAGGAGGCCGCCGCGACACTCCAGGCGTCAGACTTCTACGACGCCATCCCGGCGGGTTACAACTACACCGGCCACTTCCACGACCACCTCCGCGAGATCTACGAGGTCCCTGACGCGGCCTCGCACGGCGGGAACGGCTACCTCGCCCGCTTTGAGATCCCTGATTCCCCCGAGCTCTTCGGTGCGGGCTTCTGCATCCACCCCGGGCTGCTCGACGCTTTCACGCAGACAGGTCTGGCCATGTTTATCGACTACCAGGCCAAAACGTTCGGCACCACTGGTCTGTTCGTCCCTGTACGCATTGGGCGGCTGGCGAGGTGGGATCTCTCTGGCAAGGACAACTTGGATGAGGAGCTGAAGGGCGAGGTGTGGGTGTACTTCACGATGAGGGAGTGGGCGCCTGATGGACCGTACGTGACGGACTACGTCGTCGTTAACAGCGACGGGTATGTTATTTTGTCGATCGACGAGTTCGAGATTGCCAAGCTGCCCGCTACCGATCTTGTGCCGATTACGGATGAAAGCATCTTGGAGCGCTTGACGACCGTTTGGCAGCCCAAGCGCCTGATCGCTAGCGCCGTGGAGCTGCCGGAGGTGCAGGAGCCCTTCGTGATGGTGCGCGACGCCGCGCCGCACACGCGGCAGGAATCGGCGGCAAGCCTCTCGGTCCCGGACATGGATGATCGCGCGCTCAGCCAAACCGGCTCCAACACCGACGAGGACGCGTCGAACGCTGGGTCCGTCATGGCGTCGGCCGTCGACGCCTACACCGGCCTCGTCGTTTCCACCGTCGCGAGCTGGTGCAAGGAACAGGGCAGGGCCGTGATGAGGGTTCTGGAGCTGAGCGCTGGGCCAGACTGCGCGAAGGCGATGGATGAGGCGCTGACGGAGGCGCTTGTCGATGGGCAGCTGTCGACGGAGCTGGCTTGTCTTGGGGAGACGTTGGAGGCTGCGGATGCCAAGTGCGCGGCACTTGACTACACGTACGCGAGGAGCGTGGTCATTAAGGATGGCGTATTTGACTTGAATGGACAGGAGCTTGAGAGGTGAGTTAAACGATTTCTTCTTTTCCTCCGATATTAAGTGCTAACTTCGATTCTTAGTGTCGACGTGATTGTCCAATACGCCACGTCCGCTCTTTCGACCGAGAGGCTCGAGGCGGGCTTCGCTAAGCTCATGCCGAGCGGCTGCGCTATCGTGGTCACCTCCCCCGCGGATGCGTCTTCTCTGGCGTCTAAGCTCACTTCCCTCGGTGCCGTCGACCTCGTCACCAAGCCCATTGATGCTACGGGATCCCTACTCTTTGCCCGCAAGCCCGACGCCCCTGCCGCCGCCGCGCCCGCCGAGCTGGCCGAGAACCCCGTGGTCGTGTTCCACCTTACCCACGGCAACGAGGGAGAGCTTACAGAGCTGTCCAAGACCGTCCGTCAGGGCTCCGAGCTGTACATCGTCGGCAACGACGACGCTGCGGGCATTGGCGCGCTCGGTGTCGCCGCCTGCGTAGCGGCCGAGTCGCCCGTCTTTGAGGTCTTCTCGGTCTTATTTGAAAACCACTCGCTCTCGAAGGAGGACCGCGAAAGAATTGTCAAGGAGATCCGCCTGCGTCCCGACCTAATGGAGCAACATGTCAAGGTTGCGAAGGACGGGTCTGTATGGGTTAGGAGGCTCGTGACGGCCCCTGGTGATATCCGCCAGCCGTCAGGCGTTGTCGCCGCAGGCAATGCGTTGACCTACCCGAACACGGAGGTCGATGGCGTGCAGGTTGCGGCTTATATGCCGGAGATGGTTAGGTCGGAGGAGGTTGAGGTTAGGGTGATTGCCCTCTCGCCGATGGATGGAACAAAGTTGGTGTCGTTTGTCGGTGATGTTACGGACGCCGGAGAGCAGTCTAACATTATTAAGCAAACAAGGGTGAGTGATTGTAGTGTTGCTCTGCTGTGGAGGACGCTCTTAACAACTGTGTTTAGGTTTTCGGCGTTGTTGCCCACCCTAGCACCAGCGTCATCGTCGCGAACAAGAAGAACATGGTCGTCCTCCCCGCTGATGTTGACCCCTTCCACGCAGCCTCGCTCCCAGTCAACTTCCTTGCGGCCTGGATGGGCCTAGTCGATCAGCGCAGCGTCTCCGCCAGCGACACGATCTTGATCCACAACGCAGCCTTCGGCTTCGGCTTCGCGGCAGTGCAAATCTGCCAGCGCGTCGGCTGCGAAATTTTCTGCACGGTCTCGACTGAAAAGGAGGCTAAATGGATCATCTCCGAACTCGGCGTCTCGGCCGAGTCCATCTTCCTCCGCCAAGGCGTCGCCTACCTCCAACCTGCCCAGGCGTGGCTCAAAAAGAGGAAGCTGAGTGGTTTTGACGTTATCTTCAACTCGCCTGAGGAAGACACGGTCGCGTACGATAGCAAGATCATCAGCAAGCTCGGCAGCTTCATTTGCATCCGCTCCGAGGGCAGGGCTACGCCGACTCCCTCGAACTTTAACGCTTGTATCATCGACATCGACGAGCTCGTTTCCGCCGCGCCGCAGAAGATCACCAAGGCCCTCCAGATTATGGTTGAGGCCCACCGCTCTATTCCGTACAAGGTCTACCGCCATGTCATCGCCATGGATAATCTCGACGCCGAGGACGCCGACCCGGTCTCCGTGTTCGAAACGGCCGTGATTGACTGCCAGGCTGCGTCCATCGCAAGGGTCGAGCCCCGCGCGCAGCTGTTTAACCCGCGCAAATCCTACATCCTCGTCGGCGGCTGCTCCGAGCTCGGCGTCCGCATCATGAAGTGGATGTGCGATCACGGCGCTCGGAACGTCTTTATCACCTCCCGCAGGGGTGAGAAGGCGCTCAACAAGATTGACATGATGTACGTCGAGCACCTCCGCTCCGTTGGGTGCCACATCGGAGTCGTCTCGGCTGACGCTATCAGCAAGACCGACATGCAGTCCCTCATGGCCCAGGCGTCGTTCATCGCCCCGATCGGCGGTGTATTCCTTATGACGGTGGTGCTCCGGGACGGCTTGTTCTCCAACCTGACCCAGGACTCGTTCGACACCGTGTACGCCTCTAAGGTTGAGGCCCTTAACGTGCTCCTCTCGGTTATCTCGCCCGAGAACATGGACTTCCTTCTGCTGTTCTCGACGGTCGGGTCTGTCTTCGGTAACGCCGGGCAGGCAGCTTACTGCGCGTCGCAGCTGTAAGTGCTCATTTTTTCTCTTTGCGCCCTCATGAATTAACCTGCCTGACGCGTCCAGGTACCTCGACCGCATCGCCGACGTCCTCCCAAACACAATCTCGATGTCCTTCCCACCCATCACGGACTCGGGTGTCTTCAAGCGTCTCGTGATGGCGACCAAGGGGCGCGGCAACAGCGGGCAGCTCACCAAGATGGGTATGTCGACTCAGCAGGTCTGTAATTTCATTGGTGACTGCCTTGTCCGCCCGATTCGCCACTACGTCCCTATTCTATCGATGGGCGACGTCCCGGACACCTTCCCGACTTGCGAGCCGAGGCTGTTCCAGCACCTGCTGCCGTTTAGCCACTTCGTGTCTAAGCGCAGCACGGATGGCGGCAAGGGCTCGTCTGAGACTCCGGCTGCTCTTATCGCTGACTTGGTCGGTCTCTCCGCCTCGGAGATTCAAGACAACCTGGCGATTACCAGCTATGGTCTCGACTCCCTCGGAGGTATGACTTAAGCATTTTAGTCTAAGGCATCCATCAATCTCACCTTCCTCATCAGCTTCGAAGCTCAGCAACCAGCTGAAGGCTAAGTTCGGCATTGTCGTCAGCCAGATCCAACTTCTCGGCTCCACCTCGCTTGGGGACTTGAATAATATGATCGCTGCCCTGAAGGACAAGTCCACCGTTGGGGCTGAGAACGGCGCGGTCGAGCTTTCGTCCCAGATGGTCGACATTCCATCGGTCCTTAGCGAAAAGCTTGCTTACGGCGAGAACTACGTGACAGAGGCCTCTGCCCACCAGTACCGAATCTGGCTCGCTCAGGTTCGTCACATCGCATCATTTTGGTTGCCTTATTAATCGTTCCTTTACAGGCCCAAGCTGATAACGAGAAGAAACGCACGGCGAGCAAGATCGACGCCAAATTGTCCCGCTTCGGCGCCACTCAGTGGGACACCCACGAAGGCTACCTTCTGACCGTTACGTCGGCCGTCCAACTCGACATCGAGCGAATGAAGGGAGCCTTGTCCCTTGTCGTCCAGCGCCACGGAGCGCTCCGCACAGCGTTTAAGTACGACGAGGGTTCTAGCAAGCTCATGCAGGTCGTCTACCCATATGCCGACTTCAACGCCGAGTTCGTCGACTATTCTTCGCACCTGGACCCCAAGCGCGCCGTCTACGACCACTGCGTGAAGATGAACACCGACCCAGGTTTCAAGCTCGACCAGCTTCCCCTGATGAAGACGACCTTGTTCGACACGGGCAACAAGCGCTGGTCGTTCTGCATGGTCATCCACCACATTATCATGGATGACGCCTCTGTGCAGATCCTCTTTAAGGACTTGTTCCAGTACTACATGGGCGTCGAGGACATCCCGCCCGTCAAGCTCCATTACTCGGACTTCAGCGATTGGCTGGTTGAGAACCCTGTTAAGAAGGAAACGACGGAGAAGCAGCTCGGCTTCTGGCAAAAGAACCTCGAGAACATCCCCCCGCTTTACTTGCCCATCGCGAAGCGCTCGGAGACCCCTCTTTGCGAGATGACCCAGATCGATGTTGATATCGATATGGATATTATTACGCGATTCAAGTAAGTTCAGTTGCATTCTGTACGGTAGTATTCTTATTGTTTTCTTCAGCCACTTGATCTCCAACGCTGGTGTTACGAGGTTCGCTGGATACTTTGCCGCCTACAACATCCTGCTCCACAAGTTCTCCGCACAGAGCACCTTCGTCGTTGGCACGGCCGTCACGGAGCGCGACCACTCGCAGCTCAACAACACTGTCGGGTTCTTCGCCAACATGCTCCCGATTAAGACCGACATCAAGCCGTCATCGACGTTTGAGGAGTACCTCCGAGCCTTTAAGGACAGCCTGTTCTCTAGCCTCGAGAACAACGATGTTACATACGAGGATATCGTTGGCCGCGTGAAGACCTCGTCCGAGGGCCGCACGCTTTTCAAGCATCTTTTCGCGCAGGGTAGCCTCGTGGACGAAATTAAGAGGATCTTAAAGCTCCACGACCTCGACGTCTCGAGCATTCAGCCGCTCCCCAACGGCGAGGAGAAGTACGAGACGCTTCTTACGGTCGACGGTAGCGCCGGGAACGCCGTCCTTCGCTTCGATAACCACCTCTTCTCTGAGAACGTTGCACGCATGTTCCTCAAGGCGTACGTTACAGTAATCGAGACCATCGTCAAGGATGAAACGATTAAGATTCAAGACCTCGCGATCATCGCCGACTCCGAGCAGAGCCATCTGATCGATGTTGTGTCCTCTGAGGGGCCCGTCAACCCCATTGAGAGCCTCGTCCACACCCTGATCGAAAAGAGGGCCGCTGCCTCGCCGTTCCTAACGGCGGTCGAGTTCGGGGAAGAAACCATGTCTTACGCCCAGCTGAACGCGAGGGCTAACCAGATCGCGAGGGCACTCGTCCTCCAGGGCGTCAAAGCCGATGTGGTTGTCGCCATCTGTTTCGACAGAAGCATCCTCCAAATTCTCGCGGTTCTCGCGGTTGTCAAGGCTGGAGGTTGTTTTATGACGATCGATCCGGAGGACCCCGTGCTTCGAAAGGAGTTCATGATAAAGGTAATACTAGTTTTAAACGGCTGTTTCGAGACTAATTTTTCGTTTGAAAATAACAGGAGAGCAATGCGAAGTTCTTCCTCACGACTTCTTTCCACGGCAACCAAATTGCGAAGCAGATCGCCGAGCAAGCGCTTGTCGTCGAGCTTGATGACCCGACCTTCGAGAAGCGCCTTGACAAAATCATGGGCGAAAATATCCCCCTACGCAACCTTACCCCGTCCAACCTGGCCTACATTATGTGAGTACGGTTTACTTTGCTTGGTAAGCAAATGATTTACCTGGCTATTTCGCAGGTTCACCTCCGGCAGTACGGGTAAGCCGAAGGGTGTTATGATCCAGCACCGCTCGATTGCCAACCTCGTCCAGCACTCCGACGTGTACGGCTTTGGAAAGGGGGCGCGTGTCCTCCAGTCCCTGTCTTACATCTTCGACCCCTTCGTTGTCGACGTATTCGGCACCCTCGCCCACGGCGGTACTCTTGTTCTTGGTGCCAAGGAGATGGTCCTTGGCGACATCGGCACGGCAATCAAGAAATTCAACATTAACGTTGTCCACGTTACGCCGTCCATCCTCGCCGTCGTCCCGCTCGAGGACTACCCGACGCTCGAGACAGTCGTTGTTGCCGGCGAGGCTCTTCCCAAAAAGGTCATCGACGATTGGGCCGGCAAAGTCCGCCTCATGAACATGTACGGACCGACCGAGGCCGCCGTTGACTGTATTTCGTGCGAAGTCAAGTCTTCGGCTATGGTCGGCATCATTGGCCGCCCGATGAAGAACTGCCGTGTATACGTCCTTGACGAGAACCTCCGCCCAGCCCCGGTCGGAGTCGAAGGCGAAATCCACATCGGTGGCATTCAGGTCTCGGCGGGCTACCTCAACCAGCCCGACCTTACCCGCAGCGCGTTCATCAGCAACCCTTTCGTCAGCGGCGAGCGTCTTTACAAGACCGGCGACGTCGGTATCATCCGCCAGGACAACACCATCGAGTACTGCGGCCGTAAGGATAGCCAGATCAAGCTCCGTGGCCAGCGTATCGAGCTTGGTGAGATCGAGGACGCGATCCTTCATTTCGACGAGATCCAGCTCGCGGCTTGCGTTGTCCGCGAGGTCAAGGGTAACCCGGCCGTCGTGGCCTTCGTTGAGTTCAAGAAGGATGCCAACGTTGCGGCGATGTCCGAGTACGAGCAGGTTGAGAAGCTGGCGCAGACAAAGGAAGCGCTCAAGTTCCACCTCGCTGAGCGCCTGCCGAGGTTCATGTTCCCGTCGATGTTCATCGACCTCCCAAGCCTGCCGAGGACCGCCTCGGGGAAGGTCGACCGGAAATTGCTCAAGACGATCGACCTTGCCCAGTTCACGCAGGAGGCCGCTGGCGACGTTGGCCTCCCGGCTTCGGACGTTGAGACGGGCTTAATGGCTATCTTCGCGCCTATCCTCAAGGTGGAGATCAACTCATTCGGCGTCGAGCAGGACTTGTTTTCGGTCGGCTTGAACTCGCTCCTGGCCGTCCAGGCATCGGAAGCCATCTCGAAGACGTTTAACTGCCACATGAGCTTAAACAATATCTACCTGAGGCCCACGATTCGCGAGCTCAGCACTGTTATCATCGACGCCATGGGTCAAGATGTCCGCCAGATCCAGCAAGCCGAGGACGCCGAGCAGGACAACCTGATCGAGTTCCTTCCGATCAAGCGCAAGGGCGCCAAGCCCCGCATCTTCCTTGTCCACGATGTCACGGGCATGTCCACCCCCTTCATGCGGCTCGGTGCCTACATGCCGAACGAGATGTACGCCATCGGTGACAAGTACTTCGGTCAGCGCGAAGGGTTCGCCGATCTCAAGGCCATGGCCGCGCATTACGTCTCCCTGATCCGCGAGGTTCAGCCGAAGGGCCCGTACATCATCTGCGGTTACTCGTTCGGTGGAACCGTCGCGCTCTCGATGGCATGCATGCTCCGCGACATGGGCGAGACGGTCTCGCGTCTGATCTTGCTGGACGCCATCTTCCTCAACAAGTCCGAGCGTGAGGGCCTGAAGGCGGGCGACTGGACGAAGCGGTCGATCGAGCGCATCTCGGAGAACTTCCCAGAGATCTCGGACGAGTGGAAGAAGAGGCTCCGAAAGGAGATCCGCAAGAACCTTGAGTTTATGTTCGACCACGACGCCGAGTACTACGACGGCGAGACCACACTCGTCATCCCCAAGGACAGGTCTTGGTACAGGACGGGACACGCCTCGGACTTTGACACTGGCGCCGATGATGCGAACGGCTGGCGGAGGAGGATTTCGAACTTGACCATGAAAGTCTCCGGTGGTAGGCACGACACCATGCTGGCGCCAGCGTATGTCAAGTCGCTCGCTAAGGTCATGAGGGAAATCGTCGCTGAGTGTCCTTCCGGCGAGGACGCACCAACCCCCGCTGGCGCAGCTCCGCCCATGGTTGCTCCGGCAAGGACCGCCGCGTCTGCTGCCGTTCCCGCGATGGAGGCGCCCAAATCTGTCGCCGCCCCGCTCGTCGCTCCCCCCCGTGTCGCGGTCGAAGCTAGATCGAGCGTCCCCGTTCTCGACGCTGACGAACTGGCAAAGATTTCGACAACGAAGACCGAGAAAGAGAAGAAGACCGGCCTGAAGTTCTTTGGCATGGTGAGTCTCGCGCGGTCTGCTTACATTTGTTCTCACTCGAGCTAACATCTTTTCTTTATTATCAGAAAATGGCAAAGGCTTCGTTGTTGAAGAAGAAATAATGACGCTTCGTTCCTCTTACATTCATTTGCGCAATCGTTACATCTTATGCTCCCTCTTACATTATTGTATTCATGTACTCGTTATTCCATTTTTTTCTACTGTTATACTATACTTCCGATTCTTGGAACCTCAATTGTTTTGGGCTGATGAATGATTGAGTGGTATTAGTCAATTTATCAACTTTTACTTTGAGGAACTCCAACCCCGCGCTTTTTTTTTTTTTTTTTGTAATGGCGATGGATGTTTGAGTGGTTTAAGTCAATCCATCACCACGTTCACTTAATTTTCCTTTGTTCAACCTTATCTCTAATGATCCTACATGAATGTTTGTTATCAACGCGCATCTACGCCTTATAGAAGTATATCGATTGCCAATAAAGTTGCTTAGAAAGTATTTGTGGCTTTTGACATTGAAAGACACTATCGTCGATTTTACTTGTTTAACAATGCATTCGTTGGAATGGTGGAGGGCCACATATCGCGATGATGAGATGATGAAGATGAGGAGAAAAGGATGCGGACGGCCCTGTCCGAATAGTGATTGAACGTACACCCTTCAATTTGGCGATTGTTGGTCCTTTTGACTGGTTCGAGACGGAAGAGCAGGCCAGTCAGGGAAAGCCATAAGAACGCATAGCCGACAGCCAAGAGACTGCACCAATTTAAAAAAGGGTGAACTGGGAAGAAGTGTAAATTGCAGCAACGCTTCTTTCTAAAGGCTGATTGCGATGTAATGTGTACACATTCTCTGCTAAGCGTTGAGCGCCCAACGAGGGGGTCGAACCCTCAACCTCGAGATGTCCGATAGGATAAGAGTCTCGCGCTCTACCGATTGAGCTAGCCGGGCTTGTGTGGCGTCGCAGAAAATTTGTTCATGCAACACTTGCAGTGCTGCGAGTTGGTAACAGGGGCTGCCAGCGATTGATGCGGCGATGGAGGGGATGCAGATGAAAAAGGGTACTGCATTCCCGCGTTCGTTGAGGTGTTTGGATGCTTCGAGGATACCAAAAGTATTAATCTCCAACAAGAAGTCAACGAGCAAGCTGGACGGTCTCGTCCGAGCACCCTTCATGCGATCTGCCGCAACCGATAAGTATCCCCGCCGAGCACAACACCTCTCGATCACGGCATGACGGCAGGCAATGTTGCAGCGCTGGATAACCCTCGCCGTTGCCTGCAACTCTGGCCTGGGTGGGCGGTGAAAAATGCCTTCCGCAGGTGTTTCGAAAGTAGTCGCCCCGATCCTTCTTTGCTCCACGCCAGGATCGCGGTTAAGTAAAACCCGAACTTAACATTGTAGGTTTATGCTGTAGTTTTGCAACTGATCGCGCCAGCGTTTACTGGACGTCTATTTGTGTTACACTTTCAAGTTCATTTGATCAGATAGCCGGCCTAATACCTTACTGGTTTATGCATATAAGCATATCTCATGCTTTTGCGCAACAAACTCTCAGCCATCGGCGCAAAGTCTGCATGGTCTTTATCCACATCTATTTTGCTGTTCTGCTTGTTGTGTTGACTTAAATTCGTACGCACGTGAGGAACCTAACGCAAATCGAAAATTAAAAAAAAAATTGAAATAAAAATAATAGTCATATTTCATCCCCATTAAAACTGAGGTTCGTCCACCCTCAAAAATCATCTTACTCTTTGTGCCATAATCATCGCCATCTTCCTTGAAAGCGCTTATGATTACGAATATCCAACTTCTCTACATCCTCATCATCCGTCAGGCCCATACTTCAGATCATTGACGTGGTGTTTTAAGCGTAGAATAGTCATCCCTTTGACACGGGCAAGTGAAGGCGACGCGGCTGGGTCCTCGAGCATTTCAGCGAGGCCGACGTCGTACGCAAAAGGAGTACACGACGTAATAGACGCGTCAACCAGCGTCAGCTCCTCCAGGTGGGGCATCCCCTTTATGCTCAGCTTCTTATGGTCAAAGGCGAGGACCGCATATTTGATCGAGATGGTTTTAAGACCGAATCCGAAGTTGACGATGATGTTTGTGGGCTCCTTACGGCTGCCCTTAACTTCTAAATGCCTGAGCCTCGGCAGACAAACAACGTCGTCACCCAAGTTTACGCTGCCACTACCCAAGTGGAACATAACCTCTTGCAAATTCGTAAGCTTCGAAATCGTAGACGGAAGACCCATGATGTTTAGGTTCGGTATAATCAGCTCAAGCTTTGTGAGTGACGTCATGGTGGAGAGTATGCCCCAAAAGGCCGTGTCTTGGACCCGCTTCAAATCAGTGTAGCCCACTCGAAACTCCTTCATCTGCGACCTTGACGCCTTCAGTATATCACCGAGTGCTTTCATATCGCCACTTCTGACGTGACCAGAGAACTGCGTCAGCTTGGGTGGGAAGGCCTTATCGATTTTAGATGGCAAATAGCCGACATTTAAGCATAAGCTTTGAAAAGCACCAAAACGTTTCGCCACATCGGTGATCTTGTACAACTCGGTGATATCGAAGAGTGCGCCGTAGCTCTTTCCCAGCACGAGCGTCTCAAGGTCATCAATCTTGCCAAGTGCAGACCCTATGTCGTCAGGGGCATCTGAGTCGCGCAACCAGGTAAGCTTCTTCATTCGGAGCTGCAAGAAAGGATCCATCTCGGCAACGGTCATTTCACCAAGAATGAGGTGCTTCGCGATAATATCCCTAGACCGGCGGTCAAGCAGCCATTCAGTCCACGCTCGATGACGCACGAGGCTCTCCTCCGTGACATTCGCTCGGTATTCCATCGATATGTGAACTGCGTCGAACGTCGCGGGTAGGTGGGGCCCTAACGCCGATGCCTCAAACTTCCTCCCGTTTCCCGCGTCATTATAGCTCGAGGACAGGTCGAGTTCGATAGATCTAACGGAGCGCAGGTACTTCCTCCACCTCCACGGGAGCGACCCGGCCCGGAGTTCTTCGCCACGCTCGTTCGCCATCTCGAGCTGTGTGAGCGCGTCTTCGTTGATATCGATCATCGACCGCTGATTGTGGTTCCCTATGACGGTGAGGCCTTTGAAGATGTCGAGGCTGACTTGCGCTGACCAGAGGACCGGCGTCGCTAACCTGAAGAATGCCGTCGAAGACTGCATGCAGGCGAAGAGCGCGTGACGGCCGGCCACGGTCCGGGGATCCAACTGATCGACGATGCAGGCGAGGAGATCCTCGTCGAAATCCATGTCGGGACAACGTTGGAGACAATGTCGTGGCGACTACAATGTCCTGGCGACTGAAGATGCGCGGCAGTTTCAGATAATTGCACAAGCCTCTCCATATTTGGATCAGCTTGTGGTGCTGAAGTTCCTATTTTTATCATCCTGCTTCCTTGATGAATGTGTCAGTCAGCGTTCAACTTCGTCGCTTATCCATCCTTGCGCGTCAGCCGTGAATAAAAGAACTTCACAAAGTTGCGCTCTTGTTTTGTCGAACGAAGCTGCCTTGGCTGTATCTCGTCTATGCAACGTAGTAAATGACCGGGGTAGTTCCTGACAGCTTTATTCTTTTCTTGTGAAGCTGGCTGGCGCCGACTCTTCTGCTTTCTGGAGTTTGCCACTTCCACGATGCGCCTTCTGCAAAGACTTCGTGCCAGCGAACGCGAGGCAGCCTTCACGGTTGTCGTGGCCCTAGCGTCGCCCCTCCCTGATCCGGTTGTCCGGCCCACGATTGCACTTGGAACCTGGTTGCCAACGCCTTCCACCCCAAGCCCCCGATCAGTGATACGACGCCGCGGCTCGCCTGGCAACTGGATCTGGCGGATGCAGATGGGCTGCCTTCGAACTCCTTGGCGACCATGTCGGCGGTCCGCCAGGCCGTCCTCCGCCCGAAGCTTTTCATTTCCTTTCCGGTTTCATTCGCCATGCAAAGCCCCTTAATCAAGTAACCGCCCAGTTACGTCAACCACCTTACGTACGTTCATCTCAGGCCTTGCAAGTGGCCCGGAATCAGTAATTGCTTCTTGCCGATTGGGGACTTACTGGAGGGGAGAATACCACCTTTATTTTAGCTTAAGAAATGCCTTCCTTGCCCGACCGACGTCTCTTCCTCTTCTCTGCTCCACCCCGCCAACATGACGAAGGCCGAAGTCGACAACTTCTCTCCCGCGAGGAGAAGCAGCTCGGCCGCAACGGGTCGGAGTCAGGAGGCCTCCGTTGCGGAACTGGCCGCCGACCGCGTCCTCGAGAACCGATTTCCCGCCATACCGATCTGGGTGAGCCTTCATCTGGCGCCTTCTCATATGCGTAATTACTTAATCGCTAACCGCCTCCAAGGTCCTCCTCGTCCTCTTGATGACAACCTCAATCGTGGCCATCGTCGTCCCGATGGCCCTCATCCTCGTCACGACCTCCAACTCATCCCTCAACGAGCTCACTACAATAACGATCCAGCTGGCTGCGACCGAGGCCTCCCACGGCGTCCAGAACGCCATCTCGTCCACAGCCCAGATTCTTGACGCGCTCATGGCGTCCCCTTACTTCAGCAAGGACTTCCTCGCGCACGAGAGCAACGTCAGAGGCGGCGCTGGCGTCATATCCGCGATGATGACGGGCGTCAGAACGTTCGATTACCTGTCCGCATTGACATGCTCCACCCCCGGCCGCACGGCCATCGGGCCATATGGGCCCTTCACAAACCGGACGATCGTGCAGGCCGTATACGGGAGCCTGTCGCCCGCCGCGGCTTTCGGGCCGATGGCTCTCATTATCGGTGAGTAGTATGAGACGACCGTCACCGTTATGATATTCTCTTCCAAGGAAAATGGAGTCTAACGAGCTGTACCGCTCTTTTAATAGATCCATCTACCAACGCGTCGGTGACGGCGAATCTACTCTCCGCCGATTACTCGACCGTGGTGTCGAGCGTCAACATAGGCGTCGCCCCGGTCGCGACCACCGACGATGTCCTGCTCACGGACCAAGTCTCGTCCACGCCCTCCGTCGACCCATTCTTTGGCACCACCTTCATTAACACCACCGGCGTTCCTTTCTGGCGTATGTTTCACCCTTTGTTTACGTTGTGTGTTGTGAGGCTAACGTTCGTTCTAGAAATGTCCTATTACAAGAACTTCTGGGCGGATAAGTTCAAGGCAGGCAGCTCGGCTCCTGATTTCGGCTGCAGCGTCGGTATCCGGATTGACGAGAGTCTCACCGTCTTCCTGAACTCGACGCGGGTCACGAACAACACCATCCTCATGCTTATGGACACCTCCGGCCTTCTGCTTTGTAAGATATCAATTTTATCTCTCTGCACTTTATCTTCTCTTTCTAACTCGTTCTTATCAGCAACCAACCGACCCGACTCCATCACAACCCCGATGAACGCCACCCACCGAGTTTTCCCCGACGCTAGCCCCGTCCCTGCCGTCTCCCTCGTTGGCCGCGCCCTTCTTTCTATTTACGGCTCCTACACCTCCATCCCGACCTCCAACACCCCGACCGTCCTCCAACGCCTCGCCGACGACGGCACGGATTGGTTCCTCTCCACCACCTCCGTCGCCGTCCCCGGCACGGACCGCCTCATGTTCGTCGTCGCCATCCCGCGCTCGGACCTCGTCGCGCAGATGGACAACGCCGAGAAGCGAGGGGTCGCCGTCGCGACCACGGTCGCATGCCTGGGGTTGATCGTCACGGGTCTGATGATGTACCTCGCGCTGCGGCCGCTGCAGCGAATGGCGACCAGCATGAGGCAGCTGACCAAGCTCGACTTTTCGTTCCTGGAGAACGGCGTTCTGAACAGGAGGTCACCGCTGCAGGAGATTAGGGAGGTCGAAACCGTGTTCGACATGATGGTCAAGGCCTTTGCGGGCGCCATCAGGAGAAACAAGGCGCTGATGGGAGGCCAGGCGACAAATCACGCAAACAGCAGGTCGACGGGCGTGAGCACCGTGGTTTAAAAATAGAGTAGCGTTTTACATGTATAGACTTCTTTATATTTTTGCAACCACATTTGTTGTATTTTGTTTATCATGCTGCTGCAGAAGCCCCCTTAATCCTACTTTGCAACGCAAATTTACATCAACCCCATCTCATGCACACAAGTTCAAACTTCGAAATATACATGGTGTGACCCATGATATTGAAAGCACCGTGGCGGAAGTAGCAACAGGAAAAGCAAAAGAAGAAGAAGCCGAACCGATAAGACGGTGGAGTTACCGCAAGCAGCCGAGGCTAAGGCATAAATGTCATAGCGCGGCTCACCAGTCCGTAAAAGCAGACGCTACGATCACCCCAGCACTCATAATGATACAGCCCCTTGTTACGGTATCTGGTGCAAGATAGCATCAGCGTTTATTTTGCTATGCAAAAAGAAGGCCCTTATACTAAACGTAGTCACGCAGAGAGAAAATAAAGCAAGGCTGAACCACTTAAAAAAAAAAGCGTAACGTCGCTTAAATAGTAAATTTGCGGTTGGGAATGCGTAGGTAGGGCTAAGATTAAGATACACCCCCCGTAAGTCCGAAGACTAAAATGAGGAAATTGAATGAAAGGGAAAAGGGAAAGAACGCTTAGCATCCACACCATAAGCCGACACAGAGAAGTAGCGTAGGGCATGTGTCATGACTGACTACAAGCCAAGTCCAAATGCGAATGCGTGCGGGCTATATTTTTGGGGGTTTCACGACACTTTGGATCGGCTCTTGCCGTGTGTCAATCTATCCCGGTTTTCTCCTCCGCTCAAGCCTCAACTAATGTCACAGCCGACTCAGCCCACTCAACTTGAACCTTCGTCCTCCCCGCCCTCTCAACAATGCAGGCCCTTACACTCTGGACACTCCTGGCGATGGTCGACAAACGGACGATCGTGCTCTTCGCCCGAAGATCCCGCGCCCGACGCCGCTCAGCCATCACGTCCCTAACCCGCCGGTCGCCCTCGTCACCATTGTCCTTATCCGCTTCGTTTTGGTCGCCAGCCTCCGCAGGCTCCGGGACAGCCCACACGCCCCACGGGCCCGCCGTCGCGTGGTGCACGACGTCGTGTGAGAATCGGCACGACTCTCCATACCAGCAATTGCCGCGTAGGAAGTAACGGCAGGCTGGCGTAAGGATTGCAGGCGCCGATGCGATGGGGTTCACGGGTACCGCCGAGGGGTGTGCGTACTCCCACATGGCACGCTCCTGCCCTCGCAAGTCCTCCGGGTGGAGGAAGTTGCATGATTTCCCGCGCGAGCAGCCGGCGGAGGAGTAGGCGTAACGACACTGGCGCGTCTTATATTTCGGAAAGGAGCTGGGAGGTGTCGAGCGGTGTATCCTTTGCGGCGGGCCGGGGCGGGTTGCCGAAGCGGATGTAACGCTGTTCTTAGTCGCGGACGCGAGCGGCTCAGCCCGCACATGCCGGGTGGTGTCGTCAGAGTTTAGGCATGCGCATGGGAGTTGGTGACAAATGAACAGCGGTGACGACGGCACTCTTGATGCGCCCGGCATGAGGAGATTTGGGAGGATGGCGCTGGCGGTCGTCAACGGCGTCGCGTTCCTTTTGGCCTCTAGGAGGTCCGCGGTTTCGACTTTACAAAACTGGTGCTTGAGCCGAGCGGTGGGATGATTGACGGGGAAGCGGATGCGATTGACCACATCCTCTGGGTGAAGAAATGGGCAATTGAGGCCCCGCCGACATCCCGCCGGCTTCCGAGCGTACCTGCATTCCCGGGTCTTGTACTTCGAATTGGACCCAGGCGCCACCGTCAGAGGGGTTAAGCCGCACGCGGTTGACTCTAACGCGGAGGAAGGGGCGTCAATATTTGTTACTTGCGTAGGTGGAAGCGTTTGCAGAAACTGAGCGGTTTCTACGCGGCCGTCCATAGAAGCGCTCCGACGGCGAAGACGCGTTGCTATCGTCACTGCCGACGCCGGCGCACTCGGGGAGCGGCACCTGTTGCCATCCTGAGCATGAGCGGCAGAGGCAGGAGGACTTGCGTAGGAGGTTGCCTGCTGGTCAGGTGTTGGCGACAAAGCGGTACGGTGTCGTATTGCGCCGGGTGCGAACTTCATGCTGCCTACGCTTGTGCTACGTGGCGCACGGCGTGAAGCGCGCATGATAGGGGATGAAGGCGCGCTTGATGCGTGCACCGTGCAAGTCTGGCGAGGGGTGGTCTCGGCGGTCGTGATTCGAGTAGCTCCCTTCATCACCTCATTGCATCCGCCGGCGTCAACGCTGCTGGCCTGGGCGTCGAGGCGCGTACGAGGGGATGCACGGGCGGATGGCGACGTCGGCGAGCTCTCTGAACCCGGCGTGCGAGGTCGCGGAGAGGCGGTATCGGCATTCCCCGTCCCGATGCAAGCTACGTTCTCTTCCTCACCGACCTTCCTCTGCACCGGTATCTCCTCAACGTTACGGCCGATCGCTGGTGTTTGCTCATTTGAAGCCACATCCAACCGGCGGTCGGTCCCCGCCACCGCGCGCCTCGCAGCGGCCTTCTCAACCTTCACCCCAATGGCCAGCGCGGCGTCCTGAGCCGCATTCCGCCATGTGGCTCCACCGAGAAACGCGGCCGCTGCCACGAAGGAGGCCGCGACGCGGCGAAAGACGGCGAGCTGGAACGTAACGGGAGCCGTGGCGGACGTTCGCGGGAAGGACGTGACGAGCTTCAAGGCAGCCTGGCAGATCATGTTCCTTATTGTCGGCGTCAGATCGCGCGAGTTCGCGCCCCCGTCCGCTGAGAGCCCATCGAGCAGGCTCGAAAACGCGGACTCAGCGACGAATTTGGACTCGGGCGCCATGGACGCGGCCGCCGGGGTGTCTCGGACCTCGGCTGCCATGGTCGACAGGCGCCTGCGCCACTCGACCTTCGGATCTGATAGAACGCGTTCAGAGGGGGCGACCAGCACCGTTCACGACACCTCACCTTCCCATCCAGGTTCTATGACCCGCTCGGTGCCCCGTTCGTCGCCGTCTGGGGGGCTCATCGCCGCTGCCATGTCGAGCCACTGCTGGGCAAACACCCGTTCGTCCCGCTCCTCCCGGACTTTCATGTTCTTCTGGGCCTTGGCGGCCCTTCGTCCCCACCCGGCGAACGTGATCCTCCGGACCATGTCCGCCGCCCCCCGCGCTCGCTGTCGCTTCCTCTTTTCGCGTTTAAACTCCTCCACGGACGAGAGCGGGCTCGCCCTGGGGTCGGTCATGGTGTTGCAGGTGCTGGTGCTTTCCGTGCGTGCCGTCGCTGCGGCACTTGAAATATTCTACGGATCGGCGCGTGAGTGTCCCGTAGATCCCACGTCGATCCGCGTCGTGGTTCGTGAAGAGATTTACACTAGCAAAAGTGAGTCATGTGCGTTCCGGACTCTTCCGTCCGCTGTTGGGGGTCAGAGCCGAGGGCATCTTTTCCTTACGCCATCTCTCTTTTCTTTGGGAAAGTTATAACGTAAGTTGTCAAGTACTTTTTTTGTTTCTTTTCATTGCTTCTTAGCCGCAATGCAGTAGTCACTTTAGGGTCACCTGTCCTTTAAGGCGAGCAAATGATTTATCAATCCTTTACCTCCCCCTCTATCATGCCATACTTCTCCCTCCAAGATTTCTTCGCTGGCGTTTTCGTCGTGGATTTCTTCGTCGGCGTAGCCTTCGCCGTTCCAAGACTCTTATCTTGCACTCTGGTCCGTTTCGGTAAAGCTGCAGGGGCCACCTCGCATAGACTTCTGTTGACCCAATGCAGTATCAACATTTGGAAGTCAACACAAAAACAGAAGTAAGACATCCTGACCAACCTGATTGAAAATATCTTCAAATGCGGCGCAATCTCCTTGTCGGCCATCAAATCGCGTAATATCCCAACGTCGACGTTCCCCTGTACGGACGACAACCTGGTAACATCCATGAACTCCAACACCGGCAACCCTGCCCTTGATACCGCCTCCGCACACACCTCCAACGTCCCATTCTCGATCACGACGCGTTTATACTTCGACGATAAGCGGGCCTTGACTTCCTCCCAATGTCCAGGGCCAATGAGTGCAGTCGCGGCATCATCTCGAGCGTTTCAACGAAGTCTGCGCAGGCCGTCGGCCTTTCAGCCACTGTCGAAGCACAGAGTGCGACCATATGGAACTTGATCGAGAGCTCCGTTAATTTCACAAGATCCTGGAGCAATGTTGGGAAGTCGACGCGAAGGTGGCTGTCGAAGTCTAGATGGAGGGTCTCTAGCCATGTCATGACCGGGAGGGCGGTGAGGAGGTGAGTAAGGTTAACGTGCCTCCAAAGCACCTTCAGATGCACGCAGCTCGTCAATGACGCGAGGGGCTCGAAGACATTCGCCGTCCTTGACGGCAAATACCGGCCATTCCGGCCTGGGTTTGGCGCGCTGAGGTCGATGACCAGCTTGCGAAGGTTCATCGACACGGCATTGAGATTCATTTGTCGGTAGTGCGAGCCCGACATCCCCTTGTGGACTGTCAGCGAGGTGAGAGGGAAGCCGTCCGGGAAGGTCACGTGGCCGTCGGTGATGTATAGGTTGACCAACCGCGCTCTGCTCTTGACCTTTCTGAACAAGCATTCCCCGTCCCCGACCATGAAGGGGTCCACCCTCCCAATCGTGATCTCGTCCAAAACGTGCCTGACTCCTTCTAGCACGTCCATCACGTACTGCATCCCCGTCGGCCTCATAAACACATCATCGATCGTCACCTTCTTGACGCTTCTGTTAGCGAGGATTGCGTGGGCGAGCTTGACGGGCGTGCCCCAAAGCTGCACGTTCGAAGGCCCATCGCCCGCCGTCCATCGTCCCTTCAGCCATCCGAACCACGGGTCTGCCGGATCGCCCATAACAACCTCCACCTCGTCAATCCTCCGCAGCCACGGCCCCAGATCCGAGACGGCCCACGCCTCCCGCCCGTCGTGCAGCGACAGTACCATCCTCCGCACCGCGCCAAGGTACACTCCCCACCGCCACGCCCTCCTGTCGCCTGAATCGATATCGACGCCGCGCAACTCAATCACGGGATTGACGGCGACAGCGGCGGTGTCCTTGTCCGGGGTCGCAACATCGAGGATGCCGCGGCGGATGACGAGGACGGCGCGGGCCGACCAGAGCATACGGGCGGCCGCGGACAGGTACGGCGCGCTGACGAAGAGGCAGCTGAAGAGGGTGCGGCGGTCCCGGCTGTCTGCGGCGTCGAGATACCCCAGGATGCGGTCGACAACATCTTGAACTAGGTGGCCATGCACAAGCCGCTCAAATTCAAACGCCGCCCGCATTCTATTTCTTTTTTTCTTAGGCTTTTTTGCTAACTGTTCTTTTTTGGCTTGAGGACTATGGTTAATTTATCATGTTGTCAAGGAGGGTAAAACGCGTAGCAGGTCCAGAGCGCGCCGGCGGACGGTGACACACCGCCCGCCCATGTCGGTTCCGCCCAACCTAGTGGACGTGGAAGGGGTGCTGGGGGAATTAGGATAGTGGATGCATGGTATTACTACGTCGATTCTTTCCTTCCTGAACTCCAGCTCGCACCATGTCAACACGGGAAGGAATACGGCGCCACAAAGCCGCAGCGGGAACACTGTAACGTCTGATTTCACAAATATGGCATTGGTATTGTTCGTTTGTAAGGAATGTTAGAATACTCATTTAAATAAAATTTTGCTTTCGTTGTGGCGTGGGAGACGTTCTCATCGTCGTGTTAGTTGCGAACGGCGTAATATTCGCTGGAATATAATTATTCATTCTCACTCGATGGTGTAGACCCAGTGACTATGAAGCGTGCTCTTAGCATGCTGTCATTCTTCTGGAAACAGACTTTCGCGACGGAATTGCCCGCTCTTCTTTTCTTACAAGTGGCTTCGCTGTTTTGATGGCAGGACCTGTTTTATCCTGCTTCCTCCTCGTCGCCACCAATTATGCGCCTCCTCACAGGCCTCGTCCTCGGCCAGCGGTCCGAGACGGCCGTCATGGTGGTCGTCGACCCGGCATCCTCGATTGCTCACCTCCGCGCCAAGATCGCGTCCCGGCTCCTGGTTGCGGACGTTTTCCACCTGTTCCGGATCAGTGACCCGACCCTGCGGCTCTTTGATGAGCGACTCGACCCGGCCCGCTGGCTGGCCTTGGACCTGAGCCGCGATCCCCGCGGAAGCCCGGCGGCGGCCGCGGACGACGACGACGAAGCCCTGATCCGACACCTGCTCTCCACGATCCCTTCCACGCTCCTTCCAGCGGGGGGCGGTGGTCACGACTCGACGATTGGGGACTGGTTCGGCTACGACCCGCCGACCCGAGGCGCGGACATGCAGCAGATCCACTTCGTTGTCGTCATGCCTCAGGCTCTGGCCATCAGCTCCGCAGACCTCACCTCCCACCACCATCTTCCCGCCGCCCCACGACCGACGCCTGCGCCAAGGATATCGTCGCTGAAAAGGATGGCGGTCCCCACTAGCGATGTCTTCGACTCGTACTCCGCTGACGCTGTGATGAGCCCTCCAACTTCCGTGTCGACCACACCATTAACGTCCATCCCAAGTCCGCCGCCGTCCGATGACCCTATCCTTCCGTCGATAGCCAACATGGCCGCCATCAAACGCCACTCCCTCACCTCCTCCTACGAGTCCTCGACCTTGTCGGTCCCGGTCGACCGGACCGACGCGGTCTCGCTCGCAGCGACGATGGACAACACCTCCGTGTACGACCATCTGGACGAGGAAGACGATGTGCGGCAGTATATCCTCGAGCGGCGGCTGGCGCGTGTGGCGCTGGAGCTGGAGGACTGCGACGGACGGGACGCGACGTCCATGGCCGCGACGCATGACGAGATGTCATTGCGGGATGAAATATCCGTGCGCAGTTTTGGGCTGGTGGATGACGCGATCACAGGGGAGTCGAGAGGGTCGTCACCGCTGTTGTTGCGGAACTCGGGGGGCGTCGTGTCGGGGT